>JAPKLW010009709.1:0-11969 GCA_026898455.1 Plectranthus barbatus | reverse complement strand
AATTACTCGTATGTCGACCGATGTGCAAGATGTTGATTGACACATGGTGAATCAGTTGATCCTACCGTTTACCGAGGAATTATTGGATCACTTCTCTATCTCACAGCCAGCAGACCCGACATCTCGTACTCAGTCGGAGTGTGTGCCAGATTTCAAGCCAATCCGAAAAGGTCACACATGGAAGCTGCCAAAAGGATAGTGAAATATCTGAAGGGGACTGAATCTCTTGGAATATGGTATCCCAGGAATGATGAGCTTACACTCATTGGATATTCAGATTCAGATTTTGCTGGATGCCGTATAGATCGAAAGAGTACCAGTGGTACGTGTCAGTTTCTAGGACACAAGCTAATCAGTTGGTTTAGCAAGAAGCAGCACTCAGTTGCTACATCTACCACTGAAGCTGAATATGTTGCCGCTGCCAGTTGCTGTGCTCAAATTATCTGGATCAAGCAACAACTGGAGGATTATGAAGTGGACACTGGCTGTGTTTCCATCTATTGCAACAACAACAGTGCTATGTGCATCACGAAGAATCCGGTTCATCACTCTAGAACCAAGCACATAGATATTCGACATCACTTCATTCGTGATCATGTCGAAAAGAAGGATGTCAGCGTGGACTACATCAGAACTGAAGATCAACTGGCTGACATCTTCACTAAACCTCTGCCAGAAGCAAGATTCAAGGAGCTGTGCATCAAACTCGGTCTTCTGGAGATTGATGCGTGCTCTAATGATGAGGAAGAATGAGTCCCAGCTCTCATTCTGTTCTTGGTCTTCAGGAGGATGCTGATTACGACTAAGTCCAAGCTCTTAGTCGTTCTGTCTTCCTTAAGTGATGTTTTTCGACTAACAAGTGGTACCTACTGGCGGAACTTATCCCTCAAATGTCTAAGGAAATGAGTCCCAGCTCTCATTTCAATTTGCCAGCATAAACCATCAGTTGAAATAGAATTGGGTCCCAGCTCCCAATTCCAAGTGATGATAAGGAGTGGATTTCTTGGAGAGAAGATTATGCGGAATAAAATTGAGTCCAAGCTCTCAATTTTTACTATCTTTCAAGTTGCCAGCAGATAACTGATGGAATTTCCGCGACTGGCGAAAATTGAGTCCAAGCTCTCAATTTGTCTAAGTAAGCCAGCACCAGTATGAGTATCAGTTGCCAACTGATAAAGAGGCCAACCAGTTAGGGGGAAGTATGCGACTGGTATATGCTACTGATGACCAGTCATGCCAGCTGTCTCAGAAAAGGCGGGATCGTTCAAATCCAAGTAGCGTGTACAGTCCTCAGAATTTAATGCGGCATTTAATGCCACATTTAATGTGCACAGTGTCTGCGCAGTCCGACGCTTGGTTGCCACCAATCGCTGCGTGCCACGTCAGCTCCACGTCGTGACGCCCGTCAGCACGACTGCGCACGTCACCACAGGGAACCGGGCCTGCTGATGACCGTAGACTTGCTGAGAATTCATCTCGGTCGTTTAATCCTGCATGGCCCGAGTATAAATACCCGATCACTTCCTTCGGGTTAACCTTTATGTTTCCCTACTTTCAGAACCCTAATATCCTTCAAAATTCTCTCATCTTCCCTTGAAATTTTCTGAACCTTGAATCTTTCTGAAGTCATGGCATCATCTTCTCAACCTCCAGCTGATAACCCTCCATCTACATCTACATCATCCTCGTCTGGTTCACCAGACCTACCAGTCACTGAAGCTCATATGCCTACGTATACTGGCATAGTGAAGATCGAAGATATCTATTACACCTATCCGTTCGCCCGACTGGTTCAGTTGAACAGGCCGGCGACCAGGCGACAGCTCTCTAACGCGCAGATTAGGACTGCACAGGTTCAGAAGGAGAAGATTCTGAACGCGAAGCTAGCCCTAAAGCATCATGGGCCGGAGCTGATGGAGATGGTCGACCACGAGCAGCTCCGCTAGTACTTGACGGCGAAACTCGAAACTTTCCATCCACACATGGTAGCCGAGTTCTACGCTCGGGCCGTGATAGCTGACGGCAGGAAGTCTTTCACAACTTCCGTTTTTTGGCCACCTGATCACCGTCACCGCCGAATACCTCGCCGATCTGTTCGGGCTGAGGAATGAAGGTATGGAGATAGCCTCGTATTATCAGAATAATACAGACGAGTTCAGGAGGAGATGGGCGGAGTGGAAGAAGGCGGAGGTGACTGAGTTCCGTACTGGAATGAGGAAGTCAGAAATGGAAGAATATTGGCAGATGGTATGCGACATTGTGGTGCGCATGCTGCAATGTGAGGTCGGATCGTACGCCGAGCTGAGCCTGCGCAAGTTTTCAGTGATGTGTGCGCTTGTCGACGGGGTTGAGGGCAACTGGGCTGAATTCTTCTTCGGCCGGTTGCTGGAAAATGTAGACAGAAACATCACTGTTCCGACTGACGGCAGGTTTGCTCACGCCGTATCCTTCGGGCTGAGGATCAGCCACATCCTGGAGATGGAATTGGGTGATGGCGTGGATCAGGGGGAACAGCTGATTGGTTCCGATTTCATACCAGCCACGAAGGTGAAGCTGCCTCACCCAGATTACAAGAAGCCACGCAGGCTGAAAGGGAAGTCAGCAGTGGACCCTGCTGAGGTCGTTTCTGAGGAGGACTCAGAAGACCTGGGAGAGCAAGCACCAGTTATGGCTCTCCCGCTGACAGCAGAGGCAAGGGCAGAGTTGAAGAGGAAGCTGGAGACGGAGTCTCTCTTCGACACCATGGAAGGCGCGGTGGCTGAGGCGACTGGTATCCACCCACGGGACGTACAACTTGTACCAGTCACCAAGAAGCCATCCCGCAAGAAGCTTAAGACTTCCCAGCACCAGCAGCCACCGTCAGCTGTTGCATATGACCCTGAGTCTGGGAAGATCTCCATCCCAGTCAAGAAGTCCATTCTGGGACTGACTGAGGAAGAGACGCTGGAGAAGATGACCCGCAAGCGCAAGAGGGTTATGACCCAGGCTCAGCGGCTGGTGGAACAGGCGAAGAAAGAGAAAGGCGCCTCCATCGTCAAGAAGAAACAGGCCAAGGCGAGGCTCCGGGCTCTGATTGCCAAGCAGAAGAGAGAGGCGGAGTTGGCTGCTCGTGATGAGAGATTTGCCAAGATCAAGGCTGAGCACGAAGCCAGACGTCAGGCGCAACTGGCGGAGCAGGTGCACCAGGTGGCCAAAGGCAAATGGGAAGTTTCCCCAACTACAAGTGCAAGGCCACCAGCACCAGCTCCAGGCCAGATCCTCTCAGACGAATCATTCACGCGCCTGATGGTCATGGGTGCTGAAGAGGATGTACTATCCCTTGTAGATAAGTACCAGGTGGAGGAGGTCGCTGAAGTCCCTCCACCCGCGCAAGGGGGTGGTGGAGGTGATGAAGAAGACCCACTGGCCGCGCACGGGGGTGCCAGTGGAGGAGTTGAGGAGCGGGCGACCACCCCGGAAAAACTGGCGAGTTTTTCAGACATGAGCTCAGATTCTGAGGATGCAGAGGAGCCAAGGGCTGAGGAGCCGGAGCAGGCGGCAGCTGAGGAGGTGATACATTACTCCATGGTGCAGAGGATGGAGCCAAGGGATCTGTTCCCAGACCTTGATGATAAGGCTCGTCGTCCTGCCAGTCGCCCACGATCTACAGATGCCTCGACATCAACTTCCGGGCGACCAGCAGCATCCTCTACATCACCAGCTAGGCGTGCACGTACTGACAGGCGACCATACATGCTCTGCATCCAAGAGCATCAACTGATTGATGAGGATACCTTCCAGTCGCGAGTGACAGGGGTGCACCGGTGGGAGCACCGCGGGGAGATGGCTTTTTATAATTCCAGGGTGCCTGAATTCTCAATCTTCAACATAATCCCGACCAGCGGCCTCCCCCACCAGTCAGTATATGCCTCAAGAATTTTTGACTGGTGCCTGCCCCTGCAGCCAGTGGAATACTTCAATTCCACTCTCTATGAGTATGCTGAAAACATCACGGCAGAGGTGGAAAATGCCGTCAATGACGAAATGATATCCAGCTACCGAAGACTCTGGAGGGTGGATCCGGAACTATGTCTGGAGTTCCGGAGGTGGAGGATTTTCGATCGATGCGAGCGCCTGCTGACAGTGGAGAAGCGGGCGGTCCTCTATGCTAGGCTGGGTCTTGGCTACTGGAGAGCGGAGGAGGAGTGGGCTCATGCCTTCATGGGCATTGATCCTGAATGCCCCCAGCAGCTGTCTACAAGGAGGATCAAGCGCCGATTGCGGAAAATCGCTGAGTATAGGCAGCTGACTGGAAGCTCCGGCCTCCCGCCACTGAAAAAGATCAAGTTACCTTTCCTCCAGTTTCGAGTCACCAGTCGGGGGTACCAGCTGACGTACGCGCTCCGTCGCCTCAAAGTGCTGGTTACCCTCCCGAGGATCCCTCCCTACCATGCTATATTGTTCGACATGGCTGCCTGCGCTCTGCTGGTAGACCACTTAGTAGAGGAGGATCCCTCTCGTGGTTGGTGGCTGACCCTTGCCGTCCCCCCTGTTCCTACTGTTTCGGGCGATCTTGTCCCTAATCATATGGACTGGCAAGTGGTGGACCTCACAGCCCCACCCGTTTTTGAACAAGTCCAGCCAGCTCCAGCAGCAGTGCCAGTAGTGGAGCCAGCAGTCGAAGTGCCAGTAGAGGAGTCAGCAGCAGCTGATGTACCAGCAGAGGAACCAGCTGCAGCAGCGATACCAGCGGAGGAGCCAGCCCCAATGGAGATATCAGCTGAATCTGAACCAGCAATGGCTCCTTCCGCACCTGATGTGCCCTCCTCTTCCATTGAAGTATCAGCGCAGCCAATCTCCGAGATCCATCCCCCTGCGCAGCTTCTTGCACTCATTGATGCCAGGATGGATCAGCGCTTCGCCAGCTTCCGAACTGAAATTGCTCAACAGATGGAGTCTGTAACCGCTGGAGTGTCCTCCTTTTTGGCGCGGATCCAAGAGGGGGAAAGTACGCGAGCACGTGCTGAGGCAGAGAGAGCTCGTCTTGCTGAAGAGGAGAGGAGAATTGCTGCTGAGGAAAGGGAGAAGAGCAGACAAGATATGGCAGCGCTCACTGAGATCCTGAGGTCGCTCACAAGCAGAACTCAATCACCAGGATCATCTTCTCAGCCATAGTCTTGTTTCTCTATTTTTTTGTTGTAAGTATTTGTATCTCTAGACTAGTCAGTTTTCTATCCTGTACTTGTAACTGCAACATATTAAATGGATTGATTACTGACAAGTTGATGACAATTCCTCATTGTCCAACAAATTGTCTAAGTATTTACTTACCAGCTGAACTTACACTTCCAGTGTAATCAGCACCAGCACTCGTATCACACACTTTAAATCTTTTTGCTCTGATCTTAATTTTCATATTTTAAACGAGCAATATCTCTCCTGGTTTGAGGGGGAAGATTTTTAGTTAGAGCTGATGTGAGGAAGTATTTTCATGGGTTTAGATCTGATAGGTTTATTTTGTAAAACCCTGAAATACTTTGTAACTTTCCTCATCAGCTGAGTGCTCGCTGGTTAGGCTTTGATCGCACCAAAAAGGGGGAAATTGTTGGGAAATTTGGCTAAGTTTCCTTTTCCCAGTAGCTACTTGTTTAGATTCTAGTTTTGGTATTTTGGTGGATCAAATCCTAAGTCCTACCAGCGTCAGTTTGTCTCTAGAATAGCTCTAGTCTCAAATGTAAAGTCCTGTTTAGGTCTTTTGAGTTGTAAGTCGCAGCTGATCAAGACTCATGCTGGCACTGTTCACCAGCATGAGAAGTGCTTACCACTGGTTACTGTTCACCAGTTGGAAAAGTCTCATCCGAAGGCGGCTGACAAAGACTCGTGCTGACACTGTTCATCAGCATGAGAAAGAGCTAATGACTGGTTACTGTTCACCAGTTGGGAAGGATTTCACCAGCAGGCGGCTGACAAATCCTACCAGTAGAATACGTGTTCTCACTGACACTATTCACCAGCGGTGAAGCCACCAGTCATGGGAGATTCCAAGAAAGGGTTAACATCAGACATATTGGTAGACTTAGATTGTGCCAGCGCAAAGTCACCAGCAGAGACTGCCAGCACAAGATCACCAGAATGATCTACCAGTCGGATGTTACCAGCAGAATTCCAGATTCTCTCTCCCAGAGTCTTAGAGACAAAAAGAAGATTCGTCGAGGAATTAACTGACAGAGTATGACTTTAAGGAGGATACCTTAAAGTCTATCAGTTACAAGACACCAGTCTCGATTCCTCGTACTGACTTAAAGAGCCGTTCTGACACAAAGAGATCTGTGTCAGATAAAGCGGTCAAGGGTATGGTTCCTTCCGGAAAAACATACCTGCCGCCGTCAGAAGGACATCCGAGGTCTGACATCCTTCCGGATGTGTCCAAATGGCTAGAAGATTTGAATGGGATCCCGCGTCTATAAATAGGTCGGAACCACCAACATTTAAGACGCTTGCAAGCTGGCTTCCTAACATTCAATACTCTTCTCGCCATACTCAACTACCAAAAGTCTGAAACTTTATTGCAAGCAAGCAAAACTTTCGAGGCTTTTCTTAAAGCTTTCCGTGTGTTGATTTCTTCAAACACTAGACTTCAAGCTTCCAGCTTGTAAGTTACAGATCTCTTTGGTGTTCTTTCTCTTCTGAGGAAGTTCACAGCAGCTCTTGTGCCAGCCAGCACTTGAGTTATTACGGGCTTTTGCCGTATTGAGAAGATACGTTCTTGGGAGAACTAAACACCCAAATTGCTGTGGAGGTTGAAGTGACGTGCTCGCACTCCACCAGCCGAGAAGAGAGTTGAAGAAGGAATCAAGACCGGGAGCGGTTGATCTAGCGAAGTGGTGGACAAGGGTCGCACCAGCTAGAGATAGATCGTAGGCAACTTGTACCTGATTACTCTATAGTGAATTTCCAGTGCTACGACTGGAGAGTGGATGTAGATCAGTTGATCGAACCACTATAAATCCTTTGTCTTTTATCAGTTTTCTGCATTTCATACTGATTTAAAACCCAGCACCCAAGTGCTGGTGTATATCTGAAAACTGATATTACTGTGCAAACAAGGCCTAAAAATATTCTAAGTCTTGAGCTACCAGCTGACGAGCCAGTCGCCAGTCAGCTGAGTACGTAGAGTGTAAGTTTTGAATCACCAGCTGACAGGTCCCAGTCAGTTGGTTAACCAGCAAGTGCAAGAAAACGTTTACTCTTTTATTATTTCCGCTGCAAACGTTTTATACTCTGAAACACCGGGACCAACATTTCCCAACTCTCAAAACTCTAAAAACTAAATTGCAGGATGAAAATTTGATCAGAGGTTCTCAAAAAGTCGAAATTACTTAGGTATTTATAGAGGTGGATGTGTATCCTATCAAATCTAGGGCTAAAGATATGATATAATTCGAATTTGATCGAATTTCCACGCCAACAGATTCCCGTTGATCAACATGGCTTCCACGTTGATCGATGTGAAACGTCCACGTCGATCGATCTGGAATCCATGTCGATCGATGTGGTCCTGTCTCGCCCCCTTCTGCGTGATCTCACAGTTTTGGCCATAACTTCCTCTCCCGAACTCCGATAGACCCAATTCCAGTTGTGTTTGATAGCTAACTCGTAGCTCTATTCATTGCCATGCGCCAATAGCCCGAATTCCTTGTTTTGAAGAATGATTTATTGCTACTCTTGCACGTCACTGCTTTCAGAACAGTTTTCCTTTGAATTTGGCCTATAACCAGTTGAAACACACCAAAGCACGCATAATACCACCCAATATAGACTCATGCATAAAATATATCTATATAAACTCAATAAAAATACGTAGAATATTAGAAAATAATATAGATAAGTGAGTAAAAGTACAAGCTTATCATCCACTAAGCTTCATCTTCCTCTTGATCGAGGAAGGCACCTCCTGATGAGGAATCCTTCATAATCTTCGTCTCATAGTTCAAACCTCCATAAAACAAACAAATTTGCTGACTCCTTGAGAGTCCATGTCTTAGACACTTCCGGAATAGATCCCGAAATTGGTCCCATGCCTCATAAAACGGCGCATCGTATCTCTGGCCAAATGATGTGATCTCAGCTCTTTTCATCAATGTGAGACTAGGAGGGAATAACTTAAACAAAAATTTATCTCGTAATTCCTCCCACGTGGCTATGTTTGATTTATGGAGCCCTTCGAACCAATGTCTAGCACCATCACGCTGGGAGAAAGAAAACAACCTCAGCAGGATTTAGTCCTGTAGCACTTGATTGATCTTGATTGTATACGTTATCTCCAAATAACTTGAGATGTGAACATTCGTATCTTCCGTGGCGTGTCCCCCAAACTGATTATTCTATATCATTTGGACCAATAGCGGTTTGATCTCGAATTGAGTAGCGTTCACTGCCAAGCGGAACTCACCGGTTGCTTGCTCCCCTTGTGGTCTAAATAAATTTTGAAGTGGCCTTCTCGGTTCGTTTCTTTCATTCATCATAGCCTTTACGAGTTCCAATTGCCTCTCCAACTCTTCAATCCTTCCCATTTCTTGTCGGTTCGCCATTTCAAATTCAATTTCAATTATTTCACTTCTTTTCTGAAAATTTTATTCCTCAATCAAACGAGCTTTTGATCTCGTTAACATAATCCAACTACAAATCCTACAACAAACTTTCAAACAAAAGACACAAAAATCCAACAAGATAAAATCAAATAACAAACAAGATGAACAAGTCTAAGAGACAAATTATCAAACACCTAGCCTACAATATCCACACTTTCAACAATATCCCAAAGACTTACTAACTAAGTTCCCCGGCAACGGTGCCAAAAACTCGATGAAGGTAAAATTGATCACTCATATCTAAGGTCAATCAAGTAATAAAAATCAATCCAAGGAACTTACTCGCTTCGCCCTAAGGAGTACTATCTAGTCGTTGGCTTCTTATAGCGAGGAATGTGCAAAGTCGTCGTGTTTTTTTCTAAATTCCTAAAATTAGAATCCAATCTATCTAGAAACAACATTAACCACATTCATCTATCAACGAAATATAGGAAAAACAATATTTTAAATTTCTCAAAGCTCAGTAGAACAAGGATCACAAAAACTCACTAGAGATAGAATAGATGCTCAATCGAATGCAAATGTGCTCCAATTGAGTCAAATCTTGATGCAAACACTTTTAATCCCTAGATATATGGACTATTACCCTACCCTAACCAATCCCTTGTTACGGCAAATTGGTCGTTGATGAGGCTAGAAACTACAAACAATCACGTTATAAGCTTCTATCTCACTCCTTAAGCTCGTAAATCAATATCCGATGTCCTTTCACCGAACATGGATTAGATAGAGGAATATATGAAAGCATGCTATTCTCGACACTTTTATCCGCGTAATGGCTACAATAATCGTGTAAACTATCACCTAGATTTGCTCATACCTACACCTATGTGAATAAAATGAATATCTAGCCTGAATCAATCTCAAATAGGGAAGTCAACATACTCACTTCAACTCGATTTTCACACATTCTTATTCAATTCAACATCTAAAGTAGATTAGAACATCATACCAAAGGATTGGTTCATTACAACTTGAAATTGATAACAAACCATTTCAAAGGAAAGTACAAAAGATTTCTTCTCCCAATTTGAGTATTTGGCCTTGATCTACCATCGAATCCTTCGTATCTTCACCAAGGAATCTTGATTTTGCTCCTTGATACCCTGGGTGAGGTTTGGAAAGTCATGGAAGTTAAAATCGTAGAGAGAATCTCTGAGGATTTTGTGTAGATTTGACAAAAGTTTTTAAAATAACCGTTTTCCCCTTTTATAATGAGCTAGAAGAGCCTCGGATCGCCCGAAATGAAATGAGATCGCTCGGGATGTCCAGAAACAGAGAAACCATCTCTCAGCATGACTAGGATTGGCCGAGAAGGACAAGGCTCGACCAAAATCTACCTTTGAAGTTACAGATTTGTCGAGCATTGCATGGATCGCCCGGGATCTGTTTCTGAAACTCCTAGATCGACCATTCTCTGCTGGATCGGCCGAGAATCTCCTCTGAAACATCCAAATAGACCGGTCTTCTGCAGGATCGTGCAATTTTCCTCCAAAATCAAGCCAAAAATGCTGAATATTGCTCAAAACCTAACCTACACCATCCGAAACACAAAAACACGGAAACACAACAAAAGAATACAAAAACCTATGATATGGGAGTAAAATGAGTGCAAAAACGCATGCACAAACATAGAAATAAAGATCATTTTACGCAAATATCAGAGGCCTTCCAACACCTTCTGGAGACTCTCCTCCCTCGCAGCATCTATCTCCGTGGCCTCCTCATCACCACCTTCTTCATCATCCCCTTCCTCCTCAAAGCTAGAATCCTTCAAGTTGTGCTTCGATGGGATGAAGTCAGTAAGGATCAAAGGTCCACATCATCTACAACCTCCAGCAATTTCTCCAGCAGAAATTTGATTTTTAATCCAAAACCAACATTGGTGGCAAAAGTGCCCTTGCTCTGAATTGTTGTTTTCCTCCCCCACATAATCCAACGACCTTTCAAAAAGGAACTCTACCTAGTTCCCGTAAACGTCATCCTCAATCGCCATCAGTATCAAATACTTTTTCTTGCTCATCTCTAAAAATGAGCCAACCTCGCATTGAAGTATGCGGATAGCGATGTCGCCGAGATACTTATAGAAAGCATCTAACTCATTCGTCTTGTAGTTAATTTTCCAACCATTCATCACATCCTCCTTCTTCCACTGGTTCCAGTGCTCTTCCATACATTCCCTAATCTTTTGAGTACCACCTCCTTGCAGGTAAATATGAATCTGCACTCCATCATTTCTATGCATGAATACCTCGCTCAGCAACTTGACATTCACCCGAATCGTTATGCCTGCCACAGAGGTGTTGAAGGCTTTGACATCAACATCCACCACCGCATTGGTGTAGATTCAGCAACAAAATATTGATGGAACCTCCTCGGTCTAATTGACAGAAAGTATACAATCTTATCCCTATTCAATTTTCTGGGCAGTCGTCTATCAAGGCATGCTTTCTCCACATCATCAACATTCAGCAATTTCTCCTTGATAACCTACACCGCCCGCTTCTATTGAGGAGAAAGCTTTTTTGGGTCATCCTTGAATAACTTTAACACTTGCGCATATGGAAGATCTTGAAAAACCACCTCCGTCTCATCACGACCAGAGGTTGATGTCTCCTTTTCTGGGTTTGAAGTATGTGTATGCTTTGACATCTTGATTTCTAATGATTGGCAGTAAATGTAGGGAATGAATGTCAGATGCTTTGAATGCTAGAGAGATTTCTGGGTTGAGAGATTTAAAGATTGAGCGAAAATGGAAAAGATAAGAAAGTATAACTACCGAAAATTCTTCGCCTATTTATAGTATTCGAAAACTGAGATTGAACGGTTAAATGTAGTCAACAAAAGATGATTGATAGATAGGGTGTGGTGACTCTTGGACTAGGTTGACTTGATCTGATGTGGAGGAGCGGGGTCTCCATGAGGCGCGTCCGGATTGCTCGGCATTTGTTCAGCATTTAATGTGTCGTACCGGATAAGCCATTGTTTGAATTGGAATTTATCCCGCCTCTCAAATTGAAACCAAGTATAAGTTTTAGTTTCTAAAACACGAGTTTGAACTCATTTCAATTCTACAACCGTTCTTCAAGAAAAAACAAGTATCGAAAACCATAACTTAGTCTTCAAAAGTCAAAATCTCAATTTCTCCGCCAACACAATTTTACTTCCAAAATTTGCTAAGTATAGAACCACAAAACTAAAAACTGAGAAATACACAGAGACCGAAAAACTTAGAGTTGAAACTCAGTTTTTAATCTGCTTCCTTCTTCTTTAAGTTGTATTTATCTTAATCTGAATTAATTGATTTAGAGCATCTTTGATGCGGTAAAAGTTCAATCA
>JAPKLW010009708.1:0-11971 GCA_026898455.1 Plectranthus barbatus | reverse complement strand
TCTCTTATTATTCCTGAGTAGTACCACTCAACCCTTATCGCTTATGCTTGAATCAATGATTCAGCCTGCAGGACTTAGCATAACGAACCTCGTGAGCTTCCCAGGGAATGTCACCATCCTGAAATGGATATGGTTATCTAAATCCAGAATAGAAGAATGTCATCTACATAAAGTGCAAGCAATACCACGCTTCCGCTGACGTATAATCGGTACACAAAACTTTCGGTTTCACACTGTGAAAATCCATAGGATTTAATCACATCATCGAAACGTTTGTTCCATGATCGTGAAGCTTGTTTAAGTCAATACAAGGACTTCTTTAGCTTCCAGACAAGATGCTCTTCACCACCCTTCACATAACCCTCTGGCTGCTGCATATAGATGTCACGACCTTCCTCAAGGTACTCGTTTAAAAACGCAGTTTTGACATCCATCTGCCAGATTTCTAGGTCCATATGTGCTGCTATGGATAGAAGAATTCGAATGGATTTGAGCATGGCTACCGGTGAGAAGGTCTCGTCATAGTCAATGCCCTCCTTTTGACTATAACCCTTCGCCACCAACCTGGCTTTAAAAGCCATTATCTCTCCTTTCGAACCTTTCTTCCGTTTGTATACCCATTTGCAACCTATGGCCCGAAAGCCATAAGGTAGCGCAGACTTCTGGTATACATCCATAGAGGCAATTGATTCAATTTCTGAAGCCATGGTTTTATGCCATTTTTCAGCATCTTTATCATTTACTGCTTCGTCGTATGTTCATGGGTCGGTATCATCTAGTCCGTCTTCCGGGATCAAGTCCGAAGACTCTCCCATGAACATATACCGCTCGGGTTGGTGAGGTACCCTCCCACTACGACGGAGCACTGGCACTGCGTCAGCAGTTGGTGCAGTTACTTGTGGATCAAATCCTTGCACTGGCGACCGTGCGATTGGTTCCATACCTTCGAGAGGTACACTCAATCTGCCACGGGGTTTTCCCAATGAAAGCGCATCATCGTCTCCAATTTCTCGGAGAATGATATCACTTTTGGATTTGTGGTTTTTCACAAACTCGTCCTCTAAGAATCTTGCGTTGGTGCTAACAACGATCTTCTGATCCTCAGGACAGTAGAAATAACCACCCTTCGTTTGTCTGGGGTATCCCACAAACAGCATTAGCTTTGACCTACCTTCTAACTTATCAGGTTCCTTCGACAAAACATATGCCGGACAGCCCCACACTCTTATCTTTGACACACTGGGCTTTCGCCCATGCCAGAGTTCCGAGGGTGTTTTAGGAACTGACTTAGAAGGTACCAGGTTCAGCAGGTACGCCGCTGTTAGTAACGCGTGGCCCCAAAACGAAACAGGCAAGTTCGCATAACTCATCATAGATCTAACCATTTCAAGAAGAGTCCTATTTCTTCTTTCCGCCACACCATTCTGCTGAGGAGTGCCTGGTGCGGTCCATTGGGATGTAATCCCATGCTCTGATAAAAACTGCAAGAACTCGTCACTGAGATACTCACCACCACGATCAGATAGTAATGACTTAATGGTCTTGTTTAACTTCTTCTCTACTTCTGCCTTAAATTCCTTGAATTTCTCAAAGCATTCAGACTTATAGTGAAGTAAGTAAACGTACCCGTATCTCGAGTAATCGTCAATAAAAGTGACGAAATACTTAAATCCTCCACGAGCTTGCGTGGACATAGGTCCACATAAATTAGAGTGGATCAGTTCCAACACATCACTTGCTCGAGACTGACTTGCCTTGAAAGGCCTGGTCGTCATCTTTCCCTCTATACAGGATTCACAAACTCGATGTGGAACTACCTGGATTGAATCCAACGTTCCATCATCCACGAGTCTCTTGATCCTCTTTAGATTGATGTGACCTAGTCTCAGATGCCATAGATATGTAAGATCCTTATCAGAAGATGAAAACTTTCTCTTCTTATGATTAAACGAGTTATATGCAGCATTCACGGAAGATTTATGCAAACAAGTTATGATATAAAGAGAGTCTTTCTGTATCCCACGACAGATAACACCGTTATTGCCATTGATAGTAACATGAGTATAAAAAATAACTGAAAATCCATCATTTATTAAACAGGAAACAGAAATAAGGTTCCGCCGAAAATCCGGCACATACAAAATATTTCTTAATATCAAAACATTGTTTTGAAAACATAATGTAACATCTCCAACTGCTACTGCAAACACACGAGCAGCATTACCCATGGAGATCGTCACCTCGTCATCATTCAGCTGCCTTGTCGGCCTGAATCCCTGCAAAGTGTAACAAACATGATCAGTGGGTCCAGTATCCACTACCCATGAATTGGTAGAAATAGATGCCAAACATGTCTCCGTTACAAATGCTAATGACGTACCTTGTCTAACCCGCTTGGCCAGACAATCCTTCTTCCAGTGACCAGTTTTGCCACAACGGAAACACTTGCCCTTCTTCCCCGGTGTCACAGTCTTCTTTTTCCCAGAACTTTTGCTTCCAAAGGCTGTCTTCTTGAATTTCTTTCCAATCACCCCTTTAGTACCTTTCGATGAAGCAGGGCGATTACCGGAAGAAACCAAGACTGCCTTTTCAGGTTGCATGACTGATTCAGCCGCCATGAGGTCACTAAGTAACTCATTGAGAGTGTACTCCTTTTTACTCATGACAACATTCAGCCTAAAGTTCTCAAAAGACTTCGGAAGTGAGTTGAGTATGATATCGACCTGGGCTTCCCCGTCAATACCTCCTCCATGCAACGTCAGTTCATCCATGAGATGAGTCATGGAAACAACGTGCTCTCTCACTGATCTACCATCTGTCATTTTACAACTCACGATTTCCCTCATGAGTTTAAATCTGGCAGCTCTATCCGATTCCCCATAAGTAACTGTGAGACTATCCATAATCTCAGCTGCTTTGTCATAGTGCTGATGTTGTTGCTGGAGCACCTTAGACATAGTGATCATCATGTAGCACTTGACTACATTATTAGACTTGACCCACTTGTCATAGAGGTTCCGCTCCACATCAGTTGACTCAGCAGTAGGGATAGCTGGACACGGGGTGTTAAGAACATATTGATGTTCCTCTGCAACTAGGATATAATCCAAGTTGTGCTTCCATTCCAGGAAATTCGGACCAGTTAATTGATTTTGTGCCAAGATATTTATGACATTATTCATAGACATATATGAAAACAATGATTGATTAAAGTAAATACATACATGCAGAACATTGAAACAAATATGCATTATAACCTTTTGATAAACCAATACAATTGTTTCCCCCAATTGCCTAGGTGCATCTACTGCAAGCTCCTTTCGAAGACGTTTACAGCAGACCACCTAACCAAACTGCTCTTTGAAGTTCCAGTCTTTAATTTCAATCCATGTCAGGTATTCGCCGGCAAATGAAATTAATAATTGGAGATAAAACTAAGACCATGTTCAACCTATCTGAGCAGGGACATCATTCATGAGTTAGTACTCAGGCAACATCTAAGCATTTGACCACAATTCTAACTCCGGAAGTTGAAAGGACGATTTGTCATACGTACTAGACCCATGACGCATGCCTCTTACAACCTTTGTTATCTCATTTAAAACAATTCTAGAGAACTTATGAACAAATAAAGTAAGCAGGCTACGGTCGTGTAGACGTCTACTCACTTTACTGTCCACTTCTCACATGTTTAAATGTCTTATTTAGAAATCTCATCTATTAGAACTTATGAACAAATAAAGCAAGCAGGCTACGGTCGTGTAGACGTCTACTCACTTCACTGCTCACTTCTAATAAGAGACCGCATTGTGGAGGTCTTGTTGATTTTAATTAAAAAATCTTGCTTAGTCTTTTTCTTTCAAAAGGTTCTTATGCGCACAGATTATTTTATGATCAATAAATTATGTCACATCTAAAACTCCATCATATTTCCCAACATGATTCCGGAATTTATAGACATAATTTAATACATAAAATAAATCACATAAAGCATGCTTTAAACAGTAAATAATAAAGCAGTAACATGCTTTCCTATTATTTACTAGTGCGCACATAATAAATCACATCATACGAGAAAATAATTAAATAAATAAATAAAATTTCTCTTGGCCCCTTGATGCAATTACATGGGAAATAAAATAAATCTATCTATTACAATGATTTATTTTGATACAGATCTTCAAACTGGGCTCTCACTCTTTAATTTGAAATCTGCAATCTTTGGGCTGGAATAATACAGCAGTTTGGGCCAGGAATTAGGGTTTCAGGCCCACTGGATTGTAAAAACCCTAATTTTGCAAAAACCCTAGTTTCAGCAAATTGGGCCGCCTCCGGGCTGCCGGGCCCGCGCCCATCCCGGATATGAAAACCCTAGCCCTAGCTGCTGCTAGGGTTGCAGCCGCCACCCCTTAGAACCCAAACCGCCGCCGCCAGCAGTTCCAGCCTCGCAGCCGCACCGCCCATAGCCGCGCCGCCTGCGCCGGTGTTGTTTGAGACTTCGTCGGCGGTCTCCTGCCCTGCTAGGTTGCTGCTGGAGATGCGTCACCGTGCGCAACAGCCACTGCTGCAAGTCGCCGGAAACGCGACCTCCACGCTCGACAACCATGGCTGCCCACCGCACTGCTGCAGTCACAGGCCACCGCCAAACGCTCATGCACGAGTTCTGCGATCTGCCAATGCTGCAAACCTTCGCGCGAGAGAGAGGGTGAGCCAGGTTGCAGAGCCGGCAAGGGGCCGCGCGCAGCACAAACCGCACGCCGCCGCCACCCTCGCGCAGCACAAACCCCACGCCTCCGCCTGCCGCACGCCGGGAACGCGAGGGAGATGGAAGTCGCGAACTGCTGCTGGTGGGTGAACACCGCCGCGCGCGACTGCTCCCAGCAGAGATCCACCGCGCGCCTCCTGCGCGTGGCCACTGCATCGCCTGCCGGCAGCCGCCGCGGCCGGCTACCACCGCACGTGGCTGAGCCTGTCCAGCCACCGGAAACTGCTCCTGCACACTTGTTGTCGCTGATTCTTCATTCTCGAACAGATTTGGTTTACAGATTGAATAATAAAAATACAAAATAGATCTAGTCTATTACATATTTTTTCTATCAATCTAATCGCGGATTTTCTCGCGATTTAAAACAAAACCAAAACAATGAGGGGCCACGATAACAAAAACATCCACGACAAAAAAAAATCCATCCAAGATAAATTAAATAACATGCATAAACTGTTTGTCAAATTTATTTTCCGACAGAGCCATAAAATACGAACCTGGCTCTGATACCAATTGTAGGAACTGAGTCTACAATAGGCGACATGAATCGCCATTTATTAAAACTCCGGATTCGATTTATGGATATCAAAATAAATGTCATGACAAACAGTGAATGCCCTATGCATGCTCCTATTTAATTTAATTCGTAGATTCAAAGGAATACCCGAGACTCCAAAGACTGATCTACAGATCTAGATCGATGATGGCGATGAAGATGGTGCAGATCTGGATCTGGAATCGATCAAAGTGATGGTGTTCCTACAGATCTGATCTTCTGATCTGTTCCCTTGCTCGATCCGGAAATCTGGTGAGGATACGCTACCGGATCTACAGCCGCCCACTCTCTCACAATCTCTCTAGGGTTTCTAATTTGAAACTTCAAAACTTATGTGGGAAAATGAGAGATTCATCTATTTATATAGATCTGAGAATGGGCTTTTAGGGTTTAATAAACCCTAATGGGCTCTGAGCAATGTTGGGCCAAACCAGGGATCAAATGCAAATAATAAAGTGGGCCTCCTATTAATTAATTCCATGTTCAACCCAGAACATAATTAATTAATAAACATTAATTCATGCCTCCAGAGAATTAATGCTGACCTACCCCTTTATTACCACGTTATTAGGAACGAGTTGCATTGACTTGGTTAATCCCCATATTTAAGGTTTCAGACATTCATTAATTAATTCAGCGTATGACAATTAGCTGTAATTAATTAATCTCTTATTATTCCTGAGTAGTACCACTCAACCCTTATCGCTTATGCTTGAATCAATGATTCAGCCTGCAGGACTTAGCATAACGAACCTCGTGAGCTTCCCAGGGAATGTCACCATCCTGAAATGGATATGGTTATCTAAATCCAGAATAGAAGAATGTCATCTACATAAAGTGCAAGCAATACCACGCTTCCGCTGACGTATAATCGGTACACAAAACTTTCGGTTTCACACTGTGAAAATCCATAGGATTTAATCACATCATCGAAACGTTTGTTCCATGATCGTGAAGCTTGTTTAAGTCAATACAAGGACTTCTTTAGCTTCCAGACAAGATGCTCTTCACCACCCTTCACATAACCCTCTGGCTGCTGCATATAGATGTCACGACCTTCCTCAAGGTACTCGTTTAAAAACGCAGTTTTGACATCCATCTGCCAGATTTCTAGGTCCATATGTGCTGCTATGGATAGAAGAATTCGAATGGATTTGAGCATGGCTACCGGTGAGAAGGTCTCGTCATAGTCAATGCCCTCCTTTTGACTATAACCCTTCGCCACCAACCTGGCTTTAAAAGCCATTATCTCTCCTTTCGAACCTTTCTTCCGTTTGTATACCCATTTGCAACCTATGGCCCGAAAGCCATAAGGTAGCGCAGACTTCTGGTATACATCCATAGAGGCAATTGATTCAATTTCTGAAGCCATGGTTTTATGCCATTTTTCAGCATCTTTATCATTTACTGCTTCGTCGTATGTTCATGGGTCGGTATCATCTAGTCCGTCTTCCGGGATCAAGTCCGAAGACTCTCCCATGAACATATACCGCTCGGGTTGGTGAGGTACCCTCCCACTACGACGGAGCACTGGCACTGCGTCAGCAGTTGGTGCAGTTACTTGTGGATCAAATCCTTGCACTGGCGACCGTGCGATTGGTTCCATACCTTCGAGAGGTACACTCAATCTGCCACGGGGTTTTCCCAATGAAAGCGCATCATCGTCTCCAATTTCTCGGAGAATGATATCACTTTTGGATTTGTGGTTTTTCACAAACTCGTCCTCTAAGAATCTTGCGTTGGTGCTAACAACGATCTTCTGATCCTCAGGACAGTAGAAATAACCACCCTTCGTTTGTCTGGGGTATCCCACAAACAGCATTAGCTTTGACCTACCTTCTAACTTATCAGGTTCCTTCGACAAAACATATGCCGGACAGCCCCACACTCTTATCTTTGACACACTGGGCTTTCGCCCATGCCAGAGTTCCGAGGGTGTTTTAGGAACTGACTTAGAAGGTACCAGGTTCAGCAGGTACGCCGCTGTTAGTAACGCGTGGCCCCAAAACGAAACAGGCAAGTTCGCATAACTCATCATAGATCTAACCATTTCAAGAAGAGTCCTATTTCTTCTTTCCGCCACACCATTCTGCTGAGGAGTGCCTGGTGCGGTCCATTGGGATGTAATCCCATGCTCTGATAAAAACTGCAAGAACTCGTCACTGAGATACTCACCACCACGATCAGATAGTAATGACTTAATGGTCTTGTTTAACTTCTTCTCTACTTCTGCCTTAAATTCCTTGAATTTCTCAAAGCATTCAGACTTATAGTGAAGTAAGTAAACGTACCCGTATCTCGAGTAATCGTCAATAAAAGTGACGAAATACTTAAATCCTCCACGAGCTTGCGTGGACATAGGTCCACATAAATTAGAGTGGATCAGTTCCAACACATCACTTGCTCGAGACTGACTTGCCTTGAAAGGCCTGGTCGTCATCTTTCCCTCTATACAGGATTCACAAACTCGATGTGGAACTACCTGGATTGAATCCAACGTTCCATCATCCACGAGTCTCTTGATCCTCTTTAGATTGATGTGACCTAGTCTCAGATGCCATAGATATGTAAGATCCTTATCAGAAGATGAAAACTTTCTCTTCTTATGATTAAACGAGTTATATGCAGCATTCACGGAAGATTTATGCAAACAAGTTATGATATAAAGAGAGTCTTTCTGTATCCCACGACAGATAACACCGTTATTGCCATTGATAGTAACATGAGTATAAAAAATAACTGAAAATCCATCATTTATTAAACAGGAAACAGAAATAAGGTTCCGCCGAAAATCCGGCACATACAAAATATTTCTTAATATCAAAACATTGTTTTGAAAACATAATGTAACATCTCCAACTGCTACTGCAAACACACGAGCAGCATTACCCATGGAGATCGTCACCTCGTCATCATTCAGCTGCCTTGTCGGCCTGAATCCCTGCAAAGTGTAACAAACATGATCAGTGGGTCCAGTATCCACTACCCATGAATTGGTAGAAATAGATGCCAAACATGTCTCCGTTACAAATGCTAATGACGTACCTTGTCTAACCCGCTTGGCCAGACAATCCTTCTTCCAGTGACCAGTTTTGCCACAACGGAAACACTTGCCCTTCTTCCCCGGTGTCACAGTCTTCTTTTTCCCAGAACTTTTGCTTCCAAAGGCTGTCTTCTTGAATTTCTTTCCAATCACCCCTTTAGTACCTTTCGATGAAGCAGGGCGATTACCGGAAGAAACCAAGACTGCCTTTTCAGGTTGCATGACTGATTCAGCCGCCATGAGGTCACTAAGTAACTCATTGAGAGTGTACTCCTTTTTACTCATGACAACATTCAGCCTAAAGTTCTCAAAAGACTTCGGAAGTGAGTTGAGTATGATATCGACCTGGGCTTCCCCGTCAATACCTCCTCCATGCAACGTCAGTTCATCCATGAGATGAGTCATGGAAACAACGTGCTCTCTCACTGATCTACCATCTGTCATTTTACAACTCACGATTTCCCTCATGAGTTTAAATCTGGCAGCTCTATCCGATTCCCCATAAGTAACTGTGAGACTATCCATAATCTCAGCTGCTTTGTCATAGTGCTGATGTTGTTGCTGGAGCACCTTAGACATAGTGATCATCATGTAGCACTTGACTACATTATTAGACTTGACCCACTTGTCATAGAGGTTCCGCTCCACATCAGTTGACTCAGCAGTAGGGATAGCTGGACACGGGGTGTTAAGAACATATTGATGTTCCTCTGCAACTAGGATATAATCCAAGTTGTGCTTCCATTCCAGGAAATTCGGACCAGTTAATTGATTTTGTGCCAAGATATTTATGACATTATTCATAGACATATATGAAAACAATGATTGATTAAAGTAAATACATACATGCAGAACATTGAAACAAATATGCATTATAACCTTTTGATAAACCAATACAATTGTTTCCCCCAATTGCCTAGGTGCATCTACTGCAAGCTCCTTTCGAAGACGTTTACAGCAGACCACCTAACCAAACTGCTCTTTGAAGTTCCAGTCTTTAATTTCAATCCATGTCAGGTATTCGCCGGCAAATGAAATTAATAATTGGAGATAAAACTAAGACCATGTTCAACCTATCTGAGCAGGGACATCATTCATGAGTTAGTACTCAGGCAACATCTAAGCATTTGACCACAATTCTAACTCCGGAAGTTGAAAGGACGATTTGTCATACGTACTAGACCCATGACGCATGCCTCTTACAACCTTTGTTATCTCATTTAAAACAATTCTAGAGAACTTATGAACAAATAAAGTAAGCAGGCTACGGTCGTGTAGACGTCTACTCACTTTACTGTCCACTTCTCACATGTTTAAATGTCTTATTTAGAAATCTCATCTATTAGAACTTATGAACAAATAAAGCAAGCAGGCTACGGTCGTGTAGACGTCTACTCACTTCACTGCTCACTTCTAATAAGAGACCGCATTGTGGAGGTCTTGTTGATTTTAATTAAAAAATCTTGCTTAGTCTTTTTCTTTCAAAAGGTTCTTATGCGCACAGATTATTTTATGATCAATAAATTATGTCACATCTAAAACTCCATCATATTTCCCAACATGATTCCGGAATTTATAGACATAATTTAATACATAAAATAAATCACATAAAGCATGCTTTAAACAGTAAATAATAAAGCAGTAACATGCTTTCCTATTATTTACTAGTGCGCACATAATAAATCACATCATACGAGAAAATAATTAAATAAATAAATAAAATTTCTCTTGGCCCCTTGATGCAATTACATGGGAAATAAAATAAATCTATCTATTACAATGATTTATTTTGATACAGATCTTCAAACTGGGCTCTCACTCTTTAATTTGAAATCTGCAATCTTTGGGCTGGAATAATACAGCAGTTTGGGCCAGGAATTAGGGTTTCAGGCCCACTGGATTGTAAAAACCCTAATTTTGCAAAAACCCTAGTTTCAGCAAATTGGGCCGCCTCCGGGCTGCCGGGCCCGCGCCCATCCCGGATATGAAAACCCTAGCCCTAGCTGCTGCTAGGGTTGCAGCCGCCACCCCTTAGAACCCAAACCGCCGCCGCCAGCAGTTCCAGCCTCGCAGCCGCACCGCCCATAGCCGCGCCGCCTGCGCCGGTGTTGTTTGAGACTTCGTCGGCGGTCTCCTGCCCTGCTAGGTTGCTGCTGGAGATGCGTCACCGTGCGCAACAGCCACTGCTGCAAGTCGCCGGAAACGCGACCTCCACGCTCGACAACCATGGCTGCCCACCGCACTGCTGCAGTCACAGGCCACCGCCAAACGCTCATGCACGAGTTCTGCGATCTGCCAATGCTGCAAACCTTCGCGCGAGAGAGAGGGTGAGCCAGGTTGCAGAGCCGGCAAGGGGCCGCGCGCAGCACAAACCGCACGCCGCCGCCACCCTCGCGCAGCACAAACCCCACGCCTCCGCCTGCCGCACGCCGGGAACGCGAGGGAGATGGAAGTCGCGAACTGCTGCTGGTGGGTGAACACCGCCGCGCGCGACTGCTCCCAGCAGAGATCCACCGCGCGCCTCCTGCGCGTGGCCACTGCATCGCCTGCCGGCAGCCGCCGCGGCCGGCTACCACCGCACGTGGCTGAGCCTGTCCAGCCACCGGAAACTGCTCCTGCACACTTGTTGTCGCTGATTCTTCATTCTCGAACAGATTTGGTTTACAGATTGAATAATAAAAATACAAAATAGATCTAGTCTATTACATATTTTTTCTATCAATCTAATCGCGGATTTTCTCGCGATTTAAAACAAAACCAAAACAATGAGGGGCCACGATAACAAAAACATCCACGACAAAAAAAAATCCATCCAAGATAAATTAAATAACATGCATAAACTGTTTGTCAAATTTATTTTCCGACAGAGCCATAAAATACGAACCTGGCTCTGATACCAATTGTAGGAACTGAGTCTACAATAGGCGACATGAATCGCCATTTATTAAAACTCCGGATTCGATTTATGGATATCAAAATAAATGTCATGACAAACAGTGAATGCCCTATGCATGCTCCTATTTAATTTAATTCGTAGATTCAAAGGAATACCCGAGACTCCAAAGACTGATCTACAGATCTAGATCGATGATGGCGATGAAGATGGTGCAGATCTGGATCTGGAATCGATCAAAGTGATGGTGTTCCTACAGATCTGATCTTCTGATCTGTTCCCTTGCTCGATCCGGAAATCTGGTGAGGATACGCTACCGGATCTACAGCCGCCCACTCTCTCACAATCTCTCTAGGGTTTCTAATTTGAAACTTCAAAACTTATGTGGGAAAATGAGAGATTCATCTATTTATATAGATCTGAGAATGGGCTTTTAGGGTTTAATAAACCCTAATGGGCTCTGAGCAATGTTGGGCCAAACCAGGGATCAAATGCAAATAATAAAGTGGGCCTCCTATTAATTAATTCCATGTTCAACCCAGAACATAATTAATTAATAAACATTAATTCATGCCTCCAGAGAATTAATGCTGACCTACCCCTTTATTACCACGTTATTAGGAACGAGTTGCATTGACTTGGTTAATCCCCATATTTAAGGTTTCAGACATTCATTAATTAATTCAGCGTATGACAATTAGCTGTAATTAATTA
>JAPKLW010009707.1:461-11972 GCA_026898455.1 Plectranthus barbatus | reverse complement strand
CTTATAATAAGGTTGTCTCATTTAATTCAATCCCTAGAGAACTTATGGAAATTCAATACGCAAGCTACACATGTAGACGTTTACGCATGAACTCCCACTTCTCACATGAAATAAATGTTTGTTTTAAGAAATCCTATCTATTAGAACTTATGAACAATAAATTAAGTAAGCTACACATGTAGACGTTTACCTAATAAATTATCCACTTCCAATAAAGGATCGCTTTGTGGAGGTCTTATTAAAATCATGAGCTTAGTAATTTTTAGTTCATAAGGTTCAATTGCACAGATTATTTTATGTAGCCATAATTATAACATTGCTAAAATTCTATCATGCAAAGCATGAACCCCGAATTTATAGTCATAATTAATCACATAAAATAAATCACATAGCATGCTTTAAAGCTGTAAATAAAAGCAGTAAACGTGCTCCTATTATCTACAACATGCTCATATGCTGCGCAATTAAATTAAACACATATATCATGCGAAGACAAATAATAAAGCAAATAAAATTGTCCTCGTGGCCCCATGATATAAAATAAAATAAATCTAACTATTACAAGTTGGAATTTATTTTTACAGATCTTCGACTGGGCTCCCACTACTTGAATTGAGATCTGAATTTATTTTCTGAACTTGGGCCTCCAAGATTTGATCTTTCAGAAAATTGGACAACTGGGCCAGTTAACAAGATCGCGGGCCTAGGCACACATTGCAAGCCCAATAGCCCGCGAGAACTCAGCCCGACGAGCCACCACCGGCGACCCGCCGTCGTCGTGAGGGCTCTCGGCATGCACAACAGCCATGCACGTACGTGCATGGATGAAGTCCGCGATACCGCCTCCTCCGACCGTTGCCCGTTTCGCATGCCGCCGCCCCGGCTTGCCCCGACCGTCGCCCGTACCGCCGTTCACTCTTCTTCTCCTTTACCGGCCTCCGTGACTCGCCGGAATGACGCAAGGATGGAATCGAGCTCGCGCGAACCATGCAAAAAAAACCCTAGGGTTTTTTGCGCCCGGTTCGCACGCCCAGCCCATCACCGCCCCAGCCCGCCATCGCCGGACCCGAGCCACCGCCGTGCACCATCTGCCCCACGCCGACGTCGTCCGAGGGAGGGGCCCCCGCGCCGGCCGCTGGCGTGCGCGCGAAGAGCCGCGCGGGACCTGCGCGCGCGCGCGCGAGCCCTAGGGCTTGCAGCGTGCGCGCGCCCCCGGCGCTCTAGCCTCCGCACCGCCGTCCCGACCACCGCCTGCCATCCTGCCTCACGCCATCGGCCGCACCTGGGGTCGCCGCACCTGCGCTGGCCGGCGTGGGCGCCGCGGCCTCGCCTGCGTGCGCATGCGCGCGCCGCGCGCGCTGAAACCCTAGGGTTTCCGCGCGCGGCTGCAGCGCCGCCGTGGCATGCCGCCGCCCCTGCTGCCGTGCCTTGCCGCCGTCGACCACCGTGCATGGCGTTCGCGCCGTGCCGGTGCTGTCACGGTCGTGCGGCCCTGCGTTCTTCGCGTTCTTCGTTCTTCGTGTTCTTCGTTCTTCGTTTTACAGATTTAATTTTGAAAATAAAATTACATTGAATAATTCTAATTACATTCTAAAAATTCTAATCTAACCACGGATTTATCTCGTGGGTGAAAAACGAATCCATATAAATGGGCGGATTAACCCGAGGAACCACGAGGACGAAAAACATTAAATCAATCCATAAACCATCCATTGCATGCAATCAATAATAATAATCATGCATGTTCATAGGCAATATTATTTTTCCGATAGAGCCAATTAATTAAACCTGGCTTTGATACCAATTGAAGGGATTCGTGAACTGAATCACGAAGTCCGTTTGCCAAGGATCGTTAATTGGAATATCAAAAATAAATTGCTATGCCTATGAACAATCCTAGCATGCTCCTATATTATTATGCATAAGAAAGTTATGCGGAATGCCTGGATTGAAGAACGATGAAGAAGGCGTGCGCGGAGATGCCCTTTGATCTTTCCCACGCACCAAGATTTAATTTCCTAACAGATTGAGGAAATTAATCTTAAAGAAAATAATAATAATTTTCGAAAATAAGAGGAGAGAGAAGAAGAAGAATCCTCCTGATCTGATCTTCTGATCTGTATCCCAACTCGATCTGAAAATCTGGTGAAGATTATCTATCAGATCCCTTGCCCGGTTGAGAATCAGAATTTCCTCCTCGTATCTCAAACTCAATCGATCACCACAGCTCCCAATGCTCTGGTTTGCTGTGTGCAACTTGTGATCTTATGAGTTGAAGGTGTGTTGAGTTCTGAGGTACTGAGGCCTATTTATAGCAAATTCTAGGCTTCTATTGGGCTTGAGTTATCATGGGCCAGACCAGGGACCAGAATGCAAATAGCAAATTAGGCCTATCAATTAATTAATTCTCATATTCAACCCAGAATATAATTAATTAATTAATATTGATTCATGCCACCAGAGAATCAATACTGTCCTACCTATTTGCTACCACGTTTGAGGAACGGGTTGCATTGGACTCGGTTTATCCCCACATTTAAGGTTACAGACATTTGTTAATTAATTTAAGCTCTGACAAGCTATTTAATTAATTAACATCTTTAATTCCTGAATCAATCCACTCAAACCTTTTCACTTATGCTTGAACTTAATCAGCCTGCAGGACTTTAGCATAACGAACCTTTTGAGCTGTTCAGGGAATGTCACCATCCTATACTGGATGTGGTTACCTAGTTCAGATACCAGACAGTCATACACAGATTGATATCACCCAAGACTGCAGAAGTACAGGTTTAACTAGAACCCTCTCTACAACTCAAAGTGATATACAATATATGTATACTTCTGTATCCTCATATAGGTTTAAAATTCCATCGAGTCATAAAGATCTAGATTCTTTTAATGTCAGATAAAAGAATCGATCTTGACTTAGGTCCTCATCAATGTGTGCCCCACACCAGCATACCAAGACATCCAAGATTAGATGCTTATCCGCATATGCTGCAGCCTACACCGACAGTTTATCCTGGAACTGTCTCAGCTGTGATGACTATTTATATCTCACTAGGTCAAACGATCCATACGATCTTCCGTGATCTTCTACACACCGTATGATCTCCCTATCGACGAGATAAGAGGATAATTGTGTTTGCGACACATGTTTGTTAATTCAGACAGGAGATGAACATACAACAATTATGATTCCCAGTATATTAACCAATAAACCTTGTACATAATATACCAATCATAATGCTTTCAGTATATAAATCCATCAATCTCCCACTTATACTCAATGCATTATATATTTGCTTTCCAGAGTATAACGCGTCTAAACTAATCTAGCTATTACATCAAGCATTCTACGTGGCTAGCTTTGCCCTCAGCCCAAGGCTACGTACATGCATCTCGTAAACTTTCTGAGGCAGAGCTTTTGTGAATGGATCTGCTAGATTATCTTTCGTATCAATCTTCTCTATCAGCACATCACCCCTTGCTACGATTTCTCGTATAATATGGTACTTCCTCTCAATGTGTTTTGTTGCTCTATGAGTTCGTGGTTTCTTAGAATTAGCCAGAGCTCCCGAGTTATCACAATATACCGTGATGGTTCTGGGTAGCTTAGGAATCACGTCCAACTCCAGAAGGAAGTTTTGAAACCATACCGCTTCTTTCGAAGCTTCAGAAGCTGCCACATATTCGGCTTCCATGGTGGAGTCCGCAATGCACTTCTGCTTTGCACTTCTCCATGATATGGCCCCACCTCCCAATGTAAACACATAGCCAGAGGTGGACTTCTTTTCATCTCGGTCTGCCCGGAAATTCGAATCAGTATAACCCACAGGGCACAACTCATCACACTGATAAACAAGACAATAGTCCCTTGTCCTTTTCAAGTATTTTAGTATGTGCTTTACCGCGGCCCAATGCGCCTGTCCAGGGTTAGACTGGTATCTCGCTACCATGCCTACAGCAAAGCAGATATCTGGCCTCGTACATAACATTGCATACATGAGGCTACCCACGGCCGATGCATACGGCACGTTGCTCATCTCATCTTTCTCCTTTTGTGTCATCGGACACTGATCCTTGGAAAGATGTATGCCATGTCTGAAGGGTAACAGACCTTTCTTGGCATTATGCATGTTGAAACGGGCAATCACAGTATCCACATATGACCCTTGAGACAAGGTCAGCATCCTTTTATTGCGCTCCCGCAATACTTTTACCCCTAGGATGTATCCTGCCTCCCCAAGGTCCTTCATATGAAACTGCTCGGATAACCACCCTTTTATGCCCGACAATACTTCCACATTGTCGCCAAATAGGAGAATATCATCTACATAAAGTGCAAGGAATACTACGCTTCCGCTGACACACAGACGGTACACGCAACTCTCGTTTGAACATTGTGAGAATCCATAAGATTTAATCACTTCATCAAAACGGAGATTCCATGACCGTGAAGCTTGTTTAAGTCCATACAGCGACTTCATTAGCTTCCAGACCAAATGTTCTTCGCCCTTCTACACATAACCTTCTGGCTGTTGCATATAGATGTCTCTACCTTCTTCAAGGTACCCGTTTAGAAACGCGGTTTTGACATCCATCTGCCAGATTTCTAGGTTCTTATGTGCTGCTATGGCTAGGAGTATTCGAATGGACTTAAGCATGGCTACCGGTGAGAAAGTCTCGTCATAGTCTACACCTTCTTTCTGACTATAACCTTTCGCCACCAGCCTTGCTTTGAAAGCTGTAATTTCTCCATTCGATCCTTTCTTTCTTTTGTATACCCATTTGCACCCTATGGCTCGATGGCCATCTGGCAAATCAGTTTTCTGGTATACATCCATAGCAGTAATGGATTCTATTTCAGAATCCATGGCGATCAGCCATTTGTCCGCATCTTTATCAGATACCGCCTCGTCATATGTCCAGGGATCGGTATCATCTAGTCCATTTTCCGGGATCAAGTCAGAAGACTCTCCCACGAACATATACCTCTCAGGTTGGTGACTAACCCTCCCACTGCGACGAGGCATCTGAGCTGTGTCAGTAGTTGGCACAGTACGCGTTTGTCCCATACCTTGCATTAGTGGCAGTGTTGGTATATTCTCACCTGTTACAGGTGGATTTACCACTACACTGGGTTTTCCTGATGGAATTGCTTCTTTATTCTCAAGCTCGAGGAGAATAATTTCACTCTTGGATCTGTGGTTTCTTACATATTCGTCCTCCAAGAATCTTGCGTTGGTACTGACAACGACTTTCTGATTCTCAGGACAATAGAAGTAACCACCTTTCGTTTGTCTGGGATATCCTACAAACAGCATCAGCTTGCCCCTGCTTTCTAACTTATCAGGTTCCTTTGTCAGCACATATGCTGGACAACCCCAAACCCTCACTCTGTTTAAACTTGGCTTTCGCCCATACCAGAGTTCCAGAGGTGTTTTAGGAACCAATTTAGAAGGTACCAGGTTAAGCAAATAGGCCGCTGTTTCCAAGGCATATCCCCAAAACAAAATCGGCAAGCTTGCATAACTCATCATCGACCTGACCATTTCCAAGAGAGTTCTATTTCTTCTTTCTGCTACACCATTTTGTTGAGGGGTTCCTGGTGCAGTCCACTGGGATGTAATCCCGTTATCTGACAAGTACTGCAAGAACTCGTTGCTGAGGTATTCCCCACCACGATCTGATCGTAGTGTCTTGATAGTCTTACCAAGCTTCTTTTCTACCTCAGTCCGGAATTCTTTGAATTTCTCAAAGCATTCAGACTTATGGCGAAGCAAATAGACGTATCCGAATCTTGAGTAATCGTAAATGAATGTGGCGAAATACTCATAACCTCCACGAGCTTGCGTGGACATTGGTCCACATAAGTCAGAGTGGATCAATTGTAACACATCCTCTGCTCGAGACTGACTTGCCTTAAAAGGCCTGGTCGTCATCTTTCCTTCTATACAGGACTCACAGATTGGATGCGGTACCACCTGGAAGGAATCCAAGAGCCCATCGCATGCTAATCTTTTAATCCTCTTTAGACTGATGTGACCTAGTCTCCAGTGCCAGAGATATGTTTGATCCTCATCGGAAGAAAACTTTCTCTTTAAATGATTATTATTATTAGATGAGTTTGCAACATTCACGGAAGATTTATGCTTACAATCAATGATATAGAGAGAGTCAATCAGTTTGCCATGACAGATAACACCGTTATTACCAATGATAGAAACTCCACTATCAAAAATAACTGAATATCCATCACAAAATAACTTGGAAACTGAAATTAAGTTCCGCCGAAAAAACCGGCACATATAAAACATCTCTCAAAATCAATACATTGTTTTCAAAGCATAAAGTAAAATCTCCAACGGCTACTGCTGAGACTCGCTCTCCGCTGCCCATTGAGATGGTAATCTCGTCATGTCCCAGTTGTCTTGTCGGCCTGAACCCCTGCATAGTATAACAAACATGATCGGTTGCTCCAGTATCCACTACCCAAGAATGGGTAGAAACTGATGCCAAACATGTTTCCGTTATAAATGCACATGACGTACCTTGTCTACTCGTGCATGGCACTAGACAATTTACTTGACTTCGCTTGCGTTTGCATGGCCTGGTGATAATTTCTGCCTCATCTATTTTATCCGACTTCTTAAGCATTTCTTTTGCTTCAGCAACTGCCTTGTCAAGAGCTGACAAAGTTGCAGCAAACTCAAATGTCATCATGTCGGATTTCTCTCGCAACAGGATCCTGAGTAACTCATGAAGAGGAAACTCATGTCTGGCACCGAGAGATTTGATGAAACCATCATAAGAATCAGATAGAGAGTGCAGGACAATGTTTATTTCTGCCCGCTTATTAATTTGTCCACCTCTCTTTCTGTACTTTCTCATGATTCTCATCATACTGATGAAGTGCAGAACTAACGAACTCCCCTCAGTCATTTTCTTGCAAATCAGGTCCTTTACAAGATCATAACTGATAGTTCGTCTCACCTTCCCATATACTTTCACAAGGTCCCTCCATATCTTAACAGCTGACCGGAATTTCTTGTACTTGAGCCTTAATTCTCTAGACAGATTGTTCATGATGAAAAAGTAGGCAAAATCATCAGAAGCTTTCCATCTGTCATAGAATTCTCGCTCATAACCAGTACATTTCCAATGCTGAGGAGATAATGGGTCCATGTAAAGTACATAGGCATGTTTTGCAGTATAGAGTATTTCCATTAGGCAAAACTTCCATTCAGGAAAATTGTGACCGATTAAATGGTTTGTTGCTAAGAGATTTACAATATGAATAGACATGTCTGAAAACAATAAATTAAAACACCAATTAAAACATAGTCGCAGAACATTGAAACAATTAAATATTGAAACCTTATGATAAAGCAATATTAATGTTTCCTCCAATTTGCCTAAGTGTTACTATTGCAAGCCACACATGTGGACGTTTACAACAAAACACCTAACCAAACTGCATCTTTCAATTCCAGTCCTTTAATTCCAATCCATGCCCGGGTTCCTTAGACAAATGGAATTAATAATTGGAGACTAACTTAAGACCATATTATCCTACTGAGCAGGGACTTCACATATGAGTTATACTCTGGACAATATCTAAGCTAGCTTACCACCAAAGCCAACCCTCCCATATAAGGACACACCTGATCCCTTATAATAAGGTTGTCTCATTTAATTCAATCCCTAGAGAACTTATGAAAATTCAATACGCAAGCTACACATGTAGACGTTTACGCATGAACTCCCACTTCTCACATGAAATAAATGTTTGTATTAAGAAATCCTATCTATTAGAACTTATGAACAATGAATTAAGTAAGCTACACATGTAGACGTTTACCTAATAAATTATTCACTTGCAATAAAGGATCGCTTTGTGGAGGTCTTACTAAATTATGAGCTTAGTAATTTTCAGTTCATAAGGTTCAATTGCACAGATTATTTTATGTAGCCATAATTATAACATTGCTAAAATTCTATCATGCAAAGCATGAACCCCGAATTTATAGTCATAATTAATTACATAAAATAAATCACATAGCATGCTTTAAAGCCGTAAATAAAAGCAGTAAACGTGCTCTCTATTATCTACAACATGCTGATATTCTGCGCAATTTTTTAAACACGTATATCATGCGAAGACAGATAATAAAACAAATAAAAAATGTCCTCGTGGCCCCATGATACAAACAAAATAAATCTAACTATTACAAGTTGGAATTTATTTTACAGATCTTCGACTGGGCTCCCACTACTTGAATTGAGATCTGAATTTATTTTCTGAACTTGGGCCTCCAAGATTTGATCCATCCAAAAATTGGACAACTGGGCCAGTTAACAAGATCGCGGGCCTAGGCACACATTGCAAGCACAATAGCCCGCGAGAACTCGGCCCGACGAGCCACCACCGGCGAAGCACCATCGCCGGCGACCCGCCGTCGTCGTGAGGGCTCCCGGCATGCACAACAGCCATGCACGTAGGTGCATGGATGAAGTCCGCGATACCGCCTCCTCCGACCGTTGCCCGTTTCGCATGCCGCCACCCCGGCTTGCCCCGACCGTTGCCCAAACCGCCGTTCACTCTCCTTCTCCTTCATCGGCCTCCGTGACTCACCGGAATCGCGCAAGATCAGAATCGGAGGTTTGCGCGAACCACGCGAAAAACCCTAGGGTTTTTCCGCGTTCCGGCCGCACGCCCAGCCCCCATCGCCGTCCAGCCCGCGTCGCCGGTCCTGAGCCACCGCCGACACCACCTTGCCCCCCAGTCGACGTCGACCGAGGGAGGAGGGGCCGCCGCCGGCGAGCGCGCAGGGTCGCAGGCCTGCTGCGCGCGCGCGAGCGCGAATCCTAGGGTTCCGCCGCATCTGCGCGCGCCGCCGCCCCTGGCTCGCCTCGCCTCCTCGCCCGTGCCGTCGAGCTCGCCCCGGGGACGCCGCACCTGCCCTGGCCGGTGTGGGCGCCGCGGCCGTGCGCCTGCGTGCGTATGCGCGCGCCGCGCGCGCTGAAACCCTAGGGTTTCCGCGCGCGGCTGCATCGTCGCTGCCGTCGGCCGCGCCCCTTGTTGCCGTGCCCGCCGCCGTCGACCGCCGTGCATGGCGCTCACGCCGTGCCGGCGCTGTCACGCGTCGTGCGGCCGTGCGTTCTTCGCGTTCTTCGTTCTTCGTTTTACAGATTTAATTTTTTTAAAATAAAATTACATAGGATAATTCTAATTACAATCTAAAAATTCTAATCTAACCACGGATTTATCTCGTGGGTGAAAAACGAATCCATATAAATGGGCGGTTTAACCCGAGGAACCACGAGGACGAAAAACATACAATCAATCCATAAACCATCCATTGCATGCAATCAATAATAATAATCATGCATGTTCATAGGCAATATTATTTTTCCGATAGAGCCAATTAATTAAACCTGGCTCTGATACCAATTGAAGGGATTCGTGAACTGAATCACGAAGTCCGTTTGCCAAGGATCGTTAATTGGAATATCAAAAATAAATTGCTATGCCTATGAACAATCCTAGCATGCTCCTATATTATTATGCATAAGAAAGTCCGTTTGCCAAGGATCTATACGATCTTTCGTGATCTTCTACACACCGTATGATCTCCCTATCGACGAGATAAGAGGATAATTGTGTTTGCGACACATGTTTGTTAATTCAGACAGGAGATGAACATACAACAATTATGATTCCCAGTATATTAACCAATAAACCTTGTACATAATATACCAATCATAATGCTTTCAGTATATAAATCCATCACAACAGAGCCATAAATCAGAAACCTGGCTCTGATACCAATTGTAGGGTTTTTTCGTGAACCGAATCACCAAAACCAAACTTAACCGGATCGATCTATGGATATTGCTCATAATTAAATATTCTCAAAACCCTAGCATGCTCCTATGAATTTAATGCATAATTGTGGATTGAGAGATTACCGTAAATTCGTAGTGTCTGTACCGATCTTTTGCGTTTGAATTCCAAAATCCAATTCAACCTTGCAATCCGATTTCTTTGCGAAAACAGAAATTAGAAAACTAATTTCTAGAGAAAATCAAAAATAAAGAAAGGGAAAGAAGAAATCTGTTGTTCTCCAGATTAGATCTTCAGATCTGTGTCCAGGTGCTGTTCAGATCTACTACTGGTGAGGACTCCGTAGATCTGTGGCTTGAGCAGGACCAGAATCGAAATTCTCCTCCTTCTCCTCTTGGGATCGGCGCCTCTTCTCTCTCTGCCCTAGGGTTTTGACTGATTTGAATAATCACAATGGTAGCTAGGGTTTCCAGAGAGAGTGGTCTATTTATAGACCCAGGGTTTTATCCCTAATGGGCTACTGGGCTCAATTCAGCACACTTATTTGGGCCAGACCTGGGACCTAATGCAAATAATAAAGTGGGCTTATTAATTAATTAATTCCCATTTCCACAACCCATGACACAATTAATTAATTAATATTAATTCTTTTTCACCACAAAATTAATACTGACCTACCCCTTTATAACCACGTTGTGAGAACGGGTTGCATTAATTGAGAATCCCCATATTTAAGGTTACCGGACATCCATTAATTAATCGGAGCCTCTGACAAGCTCTAACTACAATTAATTAATATCTTATTATTCCTGAGTAGTACCACTCAAACCTTATCACTCGTGCCTGAACTTAATCAGCCTGCAGGACTTTGGCACGATGAATGTTATTGAGCTCCTCAGGGAATGTCCCCATCCTATTACTCGGATATGGTTACCTAAGTTCAGTCTCAGGCGGTACTACACGAACTACTGTTACGCAAGATGCGGATATACGAGCGCGCTGTGTTGGCTCTCCACCATGGAAAGTCAAAGCAACAGTCAACCCGTGCAAACCCCTGAACCTTCGTTAGGGTTTGGACTCAATCAATATAACGAGATCTTTTATTCGCTGATGTCAGATAGACGAATATATCTCACTGCGGTCCATCAATACGCCACCTCTGCGTACCAGCATGTCAAGTAACCAAGACAGACTACTTATTCCGACAATGCCGCAGCCATTCGGACAGACATATCCTCATACGTTGTCTCGGTTGTGATCATGTTTATGTCTCACTAGGTCAAGTGATCATACTGTCTTCTGCGATCTACAACACGCTGTATGATCGTCCCTATCGGTGAGAAAAGAGGATACCATTGTTCATACATGTATGATTGTTAACAAATAGGAGAAATAAACCGTTGTATACACATTGTAATAAATGCTTTCAGTATACAAAACCCATCAGATATGGCATGGCATGCGTCAGTTGACTTGGAAAACGTCGGTCGACACAGAGCCTGTGCTTAAAATTTTCTTCCATCGATACCTGTTGGTCCCGGTTTTTCAGAGTATAAAGCGTTACGCAGCGGAAATAAAGTTAAGTGTTTTCTTGCACGCTACTTACACACAGCTGACAACTGGCAACTGGTCAGCTGGTGCTGGTTACTCAGTACGCA
>JAPKLW010009706.1:0-11972 GCA_026898455.1 Plectranthus barbatus | reverse complement strand
GACATGTGCTACACTCTCCAAAACCTGAACAGACTCATTCTTTGGGTGAACCAACTTAGTGGGGAAATCCCATCAAATATATGGAGATGCACACACCTTGAGTATCTTGATTTATCCGACAATCATTTCAGTGGCAACATCCCACCTGAGATTGGGAGTTTGAGCTTGCTCACAAATTTGTATTTGGACACTAATGAATTTCGAGGTATGAACATGAATATTAATTTTTTCCAACTTGTAATATGATATCTAATTTTATAGCAGTGATTGCTAAAATTTGATAGCGCTCATTAAAATACTAATTTCAGGAAGATTTCCGGCAGAAATAGGGAAACTTTCATCCCTGGAGGAATTAAACGTTGACAGCGCCTCTCTAGAAGGTGATATTCCATCATCTGTGTTCAACCTTTCTTCATTGACAGTCTTGAGCTTCTCCAACAATACTTTATCTGGAAGCATCCCAACTGTGCTGAATCTACCAAAGCTTCACAAGTTGTATCTCGATCAAAACATGCTGACATTTCTTCATTGACATTGTTGGATTTAAGTTATAATAGTCTGTCAGGTGTGTATACATATCTCTCCACAATATATCCAAGTTTTAATTTGACTCCTATATTCTTCCTAAGAATTCATTAATTAAATGAGAAATAATAATCCATATTATATGTCAATGTATGATAGGGGAATTACCACAGGAGATTGGTTCTCTACCAAGCTTGGAGGAGTTGTCACTGTTCAACAATTCCTTATCTGGCTCCATCCCATCTTCTATATTCAACATATCAACCTTGAAGACTCTATCTCTTTCATTAAATGAGTTTTCAGGTAGTCTTCCTTGGGACATGGGGAATTCACTTTTCAATCTTGAATGGCTTCTTTTATCAACTAACAGATTCAATGGCCCAATTCCGACCTCTCTTGCAAATGCTTCTAAACTTGCTATCTTGGACATGAGCGCCAACTCCTTCAGCGGCTCCGTACCCAGTTTTGGTAATTTAAGATTCCTACAAAAACTTTACATTTGGGGAAATAATTTATATGGTGCAGAATCCCCCACTCATGAGCTGACATTTCTCTCTTCATTATCTAATTGTCGATATTTAAAAAAATTGCATTTATCACATAATCCACTGAATGGCATTCTACCCAATTCAATTGGGAATTTCTCCTCTTCTCTGCTCTATTTCACTGCATCAAACAGCAGTATCAAAGGAGTTATTCCTTCTGAGATCGGAAAGTTAAGTAGTTTGCTATTTTTAAATTTGGATGGGAATCAGATCACTGGGATCATTCCACCAGCAATTGGGAAACTGAAGCGACTCCAAAGACTCAAGTTAAGCAACAATCAATTGGAAGGATCGATCCCCATTGCTATTTGTGGATTGAGTCATTTGGGGGACTTGTTCTTTGATGGTAACTTGCTGATAGGTCCAATACCGGAATGTTTGGGTAAAGTTGAATCTTTAAGAACTATCTTCTTGAACTCAAACAAATTGAATTCCACTATCCCTTCCAACTTGTGGAACCTTAGAGACCTTTTGGTATTAAACCTCTCCTCAAATTACTTGAGTGGCCGGATTACATCTCAAGTTGCAGATTTAAAAGTGCTCAACTATCTAGATTTATCCTTCAATAAATTTTCTGGTGAAATTCCAAACACAATTGATGGTTGTGAGTCATTAGAATTGCTGAACTTGTCAAATAATGAATTTAGTGGAGTTATTCCCCAATCCTTGGGGAATCTTAGAAGCTTGAGCGCATTGGATTTGTCCAACAATGATCTTTCAGGATTGCTACCAAAGTCCATAGCAAATATTAATTCTCTTGTGGATTTTAATGTGTCCTCCAATAGATTGGAAGGAGAGATCCCAAATGAAGGTTGTTATGCTAACTTCACTGCTCAATCATTTGTTAACAACCCTGGTCTTTGCGGTTTAGCAAAATTTGAAGTGCGATCTTGCTCGAAAAGCCGTGGAGGACTTATGAAGTATATAGTGCCATCATTGATTTTAGTTGTCATTTTGGTGTTCATTGTTGTGCTCATGCTGACTAGAAGAAAAAATCACAAAAACCAATTAGATTCCCCTATTAATATTTCGCAAAGTATTGAATGGAGAAGGATTTCATATATTGAACTTGAACGAGGAACAAATTCTTTTGGTGAGGCTAACCTACTTGGGAAAGGAGGATTTGGTTCTGTATTCCATGCAACATTGTGTGATGGGTTAAAAGTTGCAGTAAAAGTGTTTCACTTGCACATGGAAAGAGCTGCTCAAAGCTTTGAAACTGAAACTGAGCTATTGAGCTCAATTCGACATAGAAACATCGTTCCTGTTGTTGGATGTTGCAGTAATATGGAGTTCAAAGCATTGATTCTTGAATACATCCCAAATGGGAGCTTGGAGAAATGGTTATATTCTCACAACTATTGTCTGGATCTAATGCAGAGGGTGAAAATAGCGATAGATGTTGCATTAGCACTGGAATATCTTCACCATGGCTTTACATACCCTGTCGTGCACTGTGATGTAAAACCAAGCAATGTCTTACTTGATGAAGATATGACAGCTCGTGTCAGTGACTTCGGTATCGCAAAGCTTTTCGACCAAGGTGAGGTTGTCGTTCAAACTAAAACCTTGGGAACTATCGGTTACGCAGCACCAGGTAAGATTTCCTACTTTTTCTAATATTCTCAAACTGTTTCTATTGTCCATGGATACTAACAAACAGGCAATGTGAATAGAGTATGGGTCAGAAGGAATGGTGTCCATCAATGGAGATGTGTATAGTTATGGTACAATGTTGCTGGAGATGTTTACAAGGAAAAAACCAACTGATGATATGTTTATGGGAGAAATGAGCTTGAAGAAATGGGTAGAAGAAGCTTTCCAAAAAAATGCGGTGAGTGAAGTTGCAGACCCTCATTTGATAGCAAGAGAAGATCCACATTTTTGGGCAAATGAGGAGTGTATTTCGTCAGTGTTTGAATTGGCTATAAATTGTGTAGCCTTTTCACCCTATGAAAGAAGAAGCATGATTGAAGTAGTGGCCACCCTCAAAAAGATCAAAGCCAGATATGAAGTTGCCAGACAAAGCCCAAAGAGAATAGGCCGACATCGATGAATACAGAAATAGCTGCACTTATCATTGATTGATGGTTACAATTAATTAAACTTGTTGCTGATTTTTACTCTTGACCTGAAACTTTTAGTTTTTCTTGTTTTGCTTGTGCTTGGAATTTTATTGCCATTCAGTTTAGTGCTTCAGCTGTTGATGCTATATGTCATTCATTTGTGGATGTTTACTTTTTACTTGCATTGTTCAGTTCTTAATGTATGATCGGATTTCATTGTAGTGATAATTAAAGACCGTATCTTGCATTAGACATTGCTCCCTTAGTTTGTAGAGTTTTTAATATATGTCAGTCACCATTAAGGTAATTCTTGTTTCTTTACCCATTATTGATCTTTTTAAAGATTGATGCACGGCTGGGGGTGATTGTTAACGATCAACTACTTCAATCTTGCCATTATATTTATAAAATTCTACTAAAGTGATATTTGCTTGATTATTCTCTAGCTATTGGATCATCAGACAATATTGCAATGAATGCTAAGGCACCGCAGCAATGGAGGAAGGAAGTAGGAAAATCACAAAGGGACCTTTTAAGAAGGAAAGGAGCAATCAGAGTTGTGCCTATTGCAAGAAGATTGGTCAACAAGCATCCGATACACCTCTAGAGTGGAATGATTCCCTGATGAATGCTATAATGCAACGGATACAAAATTTGATGAAGGAAAAGAGCTTCAGTGGAGAAGAGGACATGGTGAATATGGCTTATGGTGGAGGCTTTGCAGGTAACTTTACACTTGAATGTTATAGTTCTTTAAATCCTGATAATTTCGAGCTTGGTTCATGGATAATAGATTCTTCCATGATATCTGTCTTCTACATGACCTTAACTCTCACCATGTCATAGCTTCTGGGAAGGTGGTGAGAAACCTTTACACTTTGGATAAGACTTCCTTCACTCCACAGGTCATACAGCAGTCCCAGAAACTTTACGCTTCTCACTGTTTATCCAAGGCTGGTCCTGTATTCAGTAAGCCATATATAGCACTTTCTGTAGAGCTATGGCACTCTAGATTAGGACATCCTTCAAATAAGGTGTATGATCACCTTATATCTTTTATTCCTTCACTCTCTTCCTGTAATGGAATCCACTGTGATACTTGTATCTTGTCCAAGCAACACAGGGCTCCTTTTAATCATAGCAGTATTAAAACAGTTGACTGTTTTGAACTCATTCACATGGATTAATAGCTATATATACATATATTATGTATATATATGTCCAAATCTCTATCAGGGATCTTTGTGGGATACCCTGCAGCTCAAAAGGGCTACAAAATCTACATTCCCTCTTTAAACAAGGTTATTATATCTAGGGATGCCATTTTCAATGAGTTTCCTTTGCCTACAGATGAAACATCTACACCTTCCATCACCAACTCTGATCCTACATCTGCTCCCACTACCTCACATTCTCCTTCCCTTTCATGTCCTGAGATTGATTCCATTGCTTAAGACCAGTCACCACAAATTGAGCCAATTGATCATCTTGAAATACCACATGAAATTGTTCCAGCATTACCTAGGCAAGGAACAAGAATTAGACGACCTCCTATCTGGTCGCAAGACTATGCTACTGCTACTTCCTGTGCTGATACTTCAAATCATTCTCACATCTCTATTGCTCATAGTGACACAGTTGCTCTCTTATCTATTATTACTCATGAACCTCATACATATAATCAGGCTAGAACTAATATAAAGTGGCAGGAAGCTATGCAAGAGGAATTGGATGCTCTTGAAAGGAATGAAACTTGGAATTTGTGATGCCTTTGCCAGCTAGAAATTTTTTTACAGAAATATCAAGAGAAATTTTCCCTCCTCCTTCTCCAAGAATGTGTACGTTTTTGCTTAATCTTTACAAATACAAATGATGAATTTAAATCTAGGAAATGATATATTTTAGAAATACATCATTTCATTTTTACAGAAATAACTATTCCAATCTGAATTCTCCGTGCACAAACAAACATTCCGTTCCAAATGCAAGATATCTCACTATCTCACACGAAAATACTTTCTCATACAATTTTTGGCCATCTTTTATTTGTGGCTCACTTACGAATCATCAGCTTTACAACTCTTCATCAATTTTTATTTTTCAGTTTTTTCTCTAATAAATGTTAATTATTCTTATTTTGATAAAAAATAAATAAATTAAAAGATACTAATATGTAGATATGCTTAGGGCTGCAAATGAACCAAACTATTCGTATGCTACTCAGAACTCGACTCGAGAAAAACTTATTCGAACTCTTTTAATAAATTTCGTTCATTAAACGAACCAAACTTAAGCATCATAATATTCGACTTGTGAGCAGATTTGTTAGCTAAAATTAGTAATAAAATATAAAATAATTAATTTTATAATAGTGATATTTTCATAATTTAAAAGTAACAATAATGATAAATATGAAAAAAATTTGAACTTGATCATGGATATGAAAATGATTTTGGAATAAATAATTTTCTCCCATAAAATTCGTGAACATCGAAGTATTAGATAAAAAACACTAAGCTCGACTCGATACAAAATGAGTCAAACTTGAACAGGACACTAGGCTCGATTTGGTTCGATTACATCCCTAATTATAATTCAATGAATGGCTTCAGGTGCACAGTTCAGATTAAATGAAAACATCCCACAATCAAATATAAGACAAGTTTAAAAATTCAATCCATCATCACCTGCTATGCTTTTTCTTGACCTCTTCCACTGAAAATTTGATCTTGTGCAGAGCAACTACTACTTGCATCATGTTCAGTCGTTTCTATGGGGAAAAGGCTGAACATCTCATTGTCAACAACTGTTCCATCGGCAAGCGTTGCTCGGTATACAGAACCAATGCTTCCTTTTCCAATCAGGTTTTCTTCATTAAAAGAATCTGTTCCTTGAATCAGTTCTCTTTCAGAAATTCTCATCCAACCAATAGGCACTGTTGGAGTTCCAACTGCAGGTGGTATGTTTTTCTTTTTGCGTCTCCTTATAAAGACAACTATGACAGCCACAAGAAACATAAAACTGCAATGTACCAAAGAAACACTCTTTGATGTTGAATTTGATCTTCCATAGTTTCCTCGGCAAGGCGACACTTGGAATCTTTTTGTACCAGAGAGAGCAGAGTTGTTGAGAAATGACTGAGCATTAAACTTAGAGAAAATATCTAAGTTAAACTCGAAGATGAGGATAAGACCATTATATTGTTGAACTCATTACCCAAGAATTATAAACATCTTACAGATACGATGTTTGTTTGGTAGAGAAACTACCATCTCACTCGAAGAAGTACAATCTGCACTCAGTGCAAGGGAACTGCAGAAAAGACGATGGCAGCTTCAAAATCCTCACAGAAGTCGGGTACATTCCTCAATTAAAAAGGGATTTCATATCTTTGGCCATGTTGGAGTCTAAAGGGTGTAGGTTTATATATGAAAATGGCATATTGTGTGTTATGAGGGGCACTAATCTGATTATGTAGGGGGTGAGAAAACAAAGTATTTATTATCTGAACCGAAAAACATTAGTATCAGGCGAATCGCATTTATGAAGTAATGATGAATCTGAATTGTGGCATCAAAGGTCAGGGCATTTAAGTGATAAAGGGTTAAATGAGCTGAGAAAACAGGGAAAGTTGAAGGGCTCATGTTTTGTTTCAAAATACAAAGCTGTGAATTTTGTATTCTAAGTAAGTGTAAGAAGCAACCTTATGGAAAGGGGGTTCTCAGATTTATGGGGACTACTTAAAGTTCGATGATTATATGACAAAAATAGGTTTCATAAGGTCACAATATGATGGTTGTGTCTATATGAGGAAAAAGAACAACAGAGCAGCAATATATCTTTTACTCTATGTAGATGACATACTGCTGGCAAGTGAGAGTAAATCAGAAGTGGAACTTCTAAAAGCTGAGTTAAGAGATTAGATTGAAACAAAAGATCTTGGTTGTGCAAGAAGTATACTTGGTATAGATATAATAAGGGACTGGCAGGCTGGAAAGTTATGGTTAACACAGTCAGACTTTATCAATAAGGTATTGAAGAGATTCAACATGAATTTTTCAAGACCTGTCTCATGTCCACTTCCTCAAGATTTGAAATTTTCTGCAGATGATAAACCTCATAATGATGATGAAAGAGATATGATGTCAAAAACCCCTTATGCAAATGCTATAGGAAGCATTATGTATATAATGTTATGGCTCGCTCGCTCTATTAGTGTCATGAGCAGATTTATGGCTAACCCCGGACCAAAGCATTGGGATGGAGTAAAGTGGATACTCAGATACTTAAATGGCAGAGCTGATCAGGGAATATTATTCAAGAAGTTGAATAAATCAGATTCATGGATTCAAACTTCGCCACAAATATAGACACTAGAAAATCGCAGATGGGTTATGTGTTTAAACTCTATGGGTCAGCAATCGTGCGGAAGTCAAGTCTGCAGTCAGTTGTTGCACTTTCAACCACGGAGGCTGAGTATATAGCCATAAAAGAAGCAATAAGGAAGCCATTGGGTTACAAGGAATCATTCAAGATTTCGGGATAAAACAGGAGACTATATGTATAAGATGCGACAGCCAAAGTGCTCTCCATTTGGCCAAGCATCAGGTATTTCACGAGCGTTCTAAACATATCGATGTTCGTTTACATTTTGTTCGTTCTAGCTACTTTTTACATTCCTACACACTGTTTGATAAGTTACTCCATTCAATTGTAGAAGGACGTCTTACACTAAAAGGCCTCTCGACATACCCTTGGGGCTATGGGCTATATGGCTTTCCCCAAAATTTAGATCACTGTGTGGCACTAACGGACACGATTATCAGGACTTGGAATAGCAAGTCATTGCATTATTAAATTATTTTGGAAAGTATTTGTGTCTTCTTCCTTCATCTTATATGTATAAGATTTTTAATATTTTTGCGCTTAAAAGATCAAAATGGCACATAAATTAATATTTCATTTGATTTTTCAACATAATTAAATACGGGCATACCATAAAAGTCGTTGTATAAATTGGTAGTATAAAAAAATTATGTGAAAAGAAATATGTTAAGAATATTTTTTGAATTAGAGTTGCATTTTCAATTGGAGATTAATTAGTGTTTAACGTAACACTAACTTATTTTGAGTTTGAATTTAATATTTTCGGTTAGATTAGAGATGATTTTATAGTTTATATGATAAGGCCTTTCGACATATCCTTGAGCTACAACAATCCCCAAATTTAGACCACAATTGTCACATCATTTTTCTAATCCATGGCAGTAGCAAACAAATTACCAAGACTTCAGAAAGCAAGTCGTCTTCACTCTCCAAACTCAATATTAAATTATTTGGAAATTATTTGACTGCAAAGACACAATCTAATTTTGTTATTAATCTCAATTTCTCTATCACTATCTTGTTCCTTTATCTCATATGCTCAAGATTTTTTATATTTTTGTCCTTAGAAGATATAAATGGAAAATAAATCAAAATTTCATTTGATTTTCTTCAATACGATTAAAGACAAACGGACCATATAATCATTGTATTAAATGTTGTATACATATATCTCGTTTTAATCAGCTTATATAAGTAATTGAATTTTTTCTGTGATTTGATTAATTAATTACGACATGGTATAAGGGAGAAGAGATGATGTAATCAAGTATGCTAGTATATGATCCACCAACAAATGCCATACATGGATATATTAAAATTGGTCGGTCTAGTGCATGCAATTTGAAAGCATGAATAAATGTTACTGAGTAATGGAAGAAATCTTTAAGGATCAGTGATATTTTTAGACTGTTCCATATTGGCAAGTGGTGAAAAATTAAGATGAAGATTTCTAAGAATATATTTCTAGGTATCGATAAATAAGGAATAAATACATGGGAAAAGAACATTCTAATTCAGGGATTTGAATGACCGTATATCTATTTTCAGGTTATTTGGTAGGTTGAGTGTAATTTTATTATTTAGTTGTTTGATTTATTTTGTGTGTTGTAATGTAGTTTTATTATTGATTTTTTGTGTATTTTTTATGTTTTAACATAATTTTATTCTTGAGATGTTTTGATATATTTTATACAATTTTACTATCAAGTTTTAATTTTAATTACTTACATAATTATTAGTAAATTATGATTTTATAATTTAAATAAGTGTTCAATTAATAAAATTATATATTTATTAATAATTAATAATCTAGTTATAATATATTTTATTTGAAATAATAAAGGGTTCAAATTCGATAAATATATTGTTAGTATCTGAAAAATATAAAAATTTGTGGGATAAGAAATATACTTAGAATAATTTTTTTTGAATTTGAATTTAGTATATTAGATAAAAAATGAATTACAATTTAATATTATACTTATTATATTTTAGATTTGAATTGGGTGTTTTTGATTGAAGATAGTTTTTTGTCATCCCCTTCAACTACGGCATTCTCCAAAATTTAGATCACAATTATCGCATCATCTTTCCAATCCATGCATGATAGATGGCACTTGCAGACATGATTACCAAGTCTTGAAATAGCAAGTCATCTATACAAATCCAAACTCTGTGGAATTATTTGGAAATTATTTGAGGACAAGTCATAATCTTGCTAAGTATTTTGGTTTTTAATATCAATTTTTCTATTACTGTCCTGCTCCTTCATAAAGTGTCTTTATTTTTTAATATCAATTTTTTTTATAAAAAAAATGGATGGAATTGACCTATTGTCTCCTTGTTAATATACTTAATGGATACCATAAATTTTAGTTTGGATTGATAGAAATTGTGTGGATAGAAATTTGTGTATTTTTCTATATATGTTTAGTGTATTTTTATACATTTTGAAAAATACATATCCTACGTCATCAAATTAATTCAAATGTTACAATTATAATCGTCCAATCAACCTAATAATTTGAATCTCTAACAAATTAATTTGTTACTTTTGAGTTTTACGTCAAATCAAATAATTGCTTAGAGTTGTATTTATATGTTGTTTTTCAGTATCATTATTTAAGAGAATTTAAAAGCCATCCTACCAAATTACTTCATGGAGAATTCTTGGTTTGCCTCTTCTGCTCTTTTTCTGCTGTTGCTCAATAGCATCACACCACTCTGCTTCTGCCTGAGTTCTACTGCCACAGATGACAAGCATGCTCTCCTTTCCCTAAAAAACTCCCTCATATCCGACCCGCATCATATCCTGACCCGGAACTGGTCCCAAAACTCATCATCAGTCTGTGATTGGATTGGTGTGTCCTGCGGCATCAAGCATCGCAGGGTCACCGCCCTCAACCTCTCCGGCTTCGACCTCGCCGGAACTCTTCCTCCGCATCTGGGAAACCTCACGTTTCTCAGATATTTAGACATCAGCAACAATGCTTTCGTGGGATCCTTACCTCTTGAGCTCTCCAATTTGCGTCGTTTGAAGGTGATGAATGCGTCAGCGAATTCGTTCATTGGAGAATTACCGAGATTGCCTCAAGTGGAGCAACTCATTCTGAACAACAACAGTTTCTCTGGTTCAATGCATCGGTCTTTGTTCAGTAATTCCAACCTACGGGTGTTACGTTTGAGTTACAATTCAGTTTCTGGGAATATTCCGAAAGAGATCGCAAATGCTTCTTCCCTTCAAATATTACGCTTGGGCTATAATAGTCTCACGGGTAGTCTCCCAAGCGACATGTGCAATAATCTCCAAAATCTGAACATACTTTCACTTTCGGCCAACCAACTTGGTGGGGAAATCCCATCAAATATAGGGAGATGCACACACCTTGAGCAGCTGTATTTATCCTACAATAATTTAAGTGGCAACATCCCCACTGAGATTGGGAGTTTGAGATTGCTCACAATATTGCATCTGCACAGTAATGATTTCCGAGGTACGACTTGTAATATACTGATTTTATATTAATGATTGCTCAAGTTTGGTTGTGATGAGAAAAATAATAATTTCAGGAAAAATTCCGCCATCTGTGTTCAACCTTTCTTCATTGACAGTTTTGAGCATCGCTTACAATAGTTTATCGGAAAGTATCCCAACTGTGCTCAATCTGCCAAAGCTTCAGGAATTGTATCTCGACGAGAACAAGTTGACGGGAAGTATTCCATCTTCAATCTTCACCATTTCTTCATTGACACTCTTGAGCTTCTCTTACAATAGTTTATCTGGAAGTATCCCAAATGTGCTCAATCTACCAAAGCTTCAGGAGTTGAATCTCGACGAGAACAAGCTGACGGGAAATATTCCATCTTCAATTTTCGACATTTCTTCATTGAGGATCTTGAGGTTAAAATCTAATAGCTTGTCAGGTAAGTATGCCACATAACAAATGACCAATGGCCAATAAAATCTATTTATAAATATACTATTTGATTGTTTGTTTAAATAAACATTTATATTATGAAAATTAATAATAATAAAAATTTAACAAAATTATATTTGTCATTTTTTAAAAATATTACATTTCACTAATTTAATGTATTTACCGTTTTTTAAATATTACAAGTATAGTTTTTATGGACTAATTTGTAATTATACAATTGTAGGTTTTGTTTACTTTATTATTATTAAGTTTAAATAAATAACTGACATATAATAAATGAAAATAATGTACTTTAGAATATACTAACATATAATATAATATTGATGAATAAAATATATGGAAATGCACGCAAAATATTTAACTATCACGTCCATAACCTCAAACAACTTTCAGGTGAAATCACACAAAATATATGGAAATGCACGCTCAAGTCATTTTTATTAACATCTCATTTTTTTTATTGATTTATTATTTCACTCTTTATTTATAATTAAATAAATAAAAATATTATA
>JAPKLW010009705.1:0-11973 GCA_026898455.1 Plectranthus barbatus | reverse complement strand
AACCGATGTGCCGCAGCTTAGACCGACAGCCTATCCAGGGACCGTCTCAGCTGTGATACTGTTTATATCTCGCTAGGTCAAACGATTCATATGATCCTCTGTGATCTCCTACACACCATATGATCATCCCTATAGGCGAGATAATAGGATATTATGGTTCGTTGTATGTTGTTCTATCAGACAGTGAGTATTGTTGCGGCAACATATATGAAGACCAGTGTACAAAACACTTAATCATATATGCTTTCAATATATAATCCCAACAAAAAAGGTAAGCAGGTACGTGCTTCTCATCCTGTCACTGATTCAGTTAACACCATCACATGTTTTGAATTGCTTCACATGGATTTGATGGGACCTATTGAAGTTGAGAGTATAGGTCGAAAGAAATATGTGTTAGTATGTACTGATGATTTTTCAAGATTTACTTGGGTGGAATTCTTGCGAGAAAAATCTGAAGCCTTTGATCACTTCAAGAAACTGTACAAAAAGTTCAAGAAACTCTATCACTCCAGTGTCATACGGATCCGAACTGATCATGGGAGAGAGTTCGAGAATGAAAGTTTTAATGAATTTTGTGAAAGAAAGGGCATCTCTCATGAGTATTCAGCACCCAAGACACCACAACAAAACGGTGTGGTTGAAAGGAAGAATAGGACGCTCCAGGAAATGGTTAGAGTTATGTTAAACTCAAAAAACCTATCCAAAAGGCTATGGGCTGAAGCGGTCAACACTGCGTGCCATCTGATCAATAGAGTGTATCTTCGTTCTGGAACAAAGACCACTCCATACGAGATTCTAAATGGTAAGAAACCTAATCTAAAATACTTACATGTTTTTGGTTGCCTTTGCTTTGTGCTGAATGACAGGGAATACCTTACAAAATTGGACACAAGAAGCAATAAAGCCCTATTCCTTGGGTATGCTAGCAACAACAGAGCTTATCGTGTGTACAACCTTGACACTCAAACCATTCAAGAGTCAGTCAATGTTGTGTTTGACGAGGCGGGATCACTGCATGAGAGGATCGACAAATTGGATGCTTCCCATCTAATTGAATGTTCTGAAGAAACTTCTTCCAGTGAAAAGTCTGCCAGTGATCAGCCGTCCACGAGTCAAACTTCACCAAGCTCTGACACAGAAGACCACTATGACACGCCAGTGTCAAACCATGACAGAAGGGACCCTCCTATCAGAATAAGGAAGGATCATCCCACGTCTCAGGTAATCGGAAGTATGACAGAGGGAGTCCAAACCAGAAAGAAGGAGCCTGTCAACTACCGAGAGATGGTCAGATCTGTGTGTCTATCGTCAAGGTTTAATCTTCTGCATTCTGCTTGTTATTTATCCTTGCTTGAACCAAAGAATGTTAAAGATGCTCTTGCAGATGAGTTTTGGATTAAGTCCATGCAAGAGGAACTCAACCAATTTGAGTATAATGATGTGTGGGAATTGGTTCCAAGGCCGAGTGACAAGAATGTGATAGGAACCAAATGGATATTCAAGAATAAAACCGATGAAAAGGGCAACGTCGTGAGGAATAAATCAAGATTGGTTGCTCAGGGGTATACGCAAGTTGAAGGCATTGACTTCGACGAAACGTTTGCTCCTGTGGCAAGATTAGAATCAATCCGTCTTTTGATTGCTATTGCTTGTGCTGCAGATTTTTTACTTTATCAAATGGATGTCAAAAGTGCATTTTTGAACGGGATTCTTGAAGAGGAAGCTTACGTTGAACAACCCAAGGGGTTCGAAGACATGTCAAAGCCAGATCATGTTTACAGGCTCAAAAAGGCCCTATATGGTTTGAAACAAGCTCCTCGTGCATGGTATGCCCGTCTAACTGAATTTCTGTTGGATCTAAGGTTTGTAAGAGGTAACGCTGATAAAACCCTCTTTGTTAAACATATAGGAAACAATTTTATTATAGCTCAAATTTATGTGGATGATATTGTGTTTGGTGCTTCTGATGTCAAACTTGTCGATGAGTTTGTCACCAACATGTCAAACATGTTTCAAATGAGCATGGTAGGAGAATTAAATTATTTTCTAGGTCTGCAAATTATGCAACGTAAGGATGATGTTTTTCTTTCTCAGTCAAAATATGCATTGGGTATAATTAAGAGATTTGGACTTGAAAATGCTAAACATATGAAAACTCATATGGGTAGCAGTGATAAACTATGTAGAGATAGTTCAGGTGTCAAAGTCGAACCTACCCTTTATCGTAGCATGATAGGAAGTCTCTTATATCTCTCTGCTAGTCGTCCTGGTATACTATTCAGTGTAGGTGTGTGTGCAAGGTACCAGTCTGATCCCAAGGAGTCATACCTAAAAGCTGTCAAAAAGATAATTCGATATATCTCTGGCACTCCTAATTTGGGTATTTGGTACACAAAATAGTCTAGCACTGACATTACATGGTATAGTGACGCGGACTGGGCAGGTGATGTGGATGACAGGAAGAGCACAAGTGGAGGTGGATTTCTAGTAGGTGCAAACTTGGTGTCATGGTCTAGCAAGAAACAAAATTGCATCTCACTATCAACGGCTGAAGCTGAATACATTTCAGCAGCAAGTGGGTGCACTCAACTACTTTGGATGAGACAAATGCTAGAAGACTATGGTTTGCCTTCTGAAACTCTGACTCTCTTGTGTGATAATGCTAGTGCAATAGAAATTGCTAAAAATCCTGTCCAACACTCACGCACAAAACACATTGACATAAGACACCACTTTATACGTGATTTGGTTGAAAAAGGTTTAATCTCTTTAAAGTTTGTGACAACAAAAGAACAATTAACAGATATATTTACTAAAGCTCTTGACTTTGAGAGATTCTCATATTTGAGAAAATCTCTAGGCATGTGTAACCCCCCTGCCTAATGATTTAACTATATGTGGCTGCTCACCAATCTTTGACACTGTATTGTTAAAGTTTGTTCTTTTTGTCGATTATCTATTTTCATGTTATAAAACTGAGAGATACAAGAGTGAGATCTCAAAGTTATAAAACATGGTGATTGTGATCTATTTGTTTTTCAAATTTACTGGAAATACTATGGACAGAAAGTTGTTAGAACTCTGACCATGTGGAATCAAAGTTTATTTGTGAAATGAATGGGCTATTTCTTCATGTATCTCATTTAGTACTAAAGATTGGATGTGATTAGGCACACAATATTTGTGGAAGGAATAATGAGATTGTTTTTTATCGACACTTTGTAACTTTGACACCCCAGTATCAAACTTAGCAGCAGTCATCATACTTTATATCTTTTCGAGCTTAATTTTTTCTCCGCAAGTTTGTTTTTAGTTATTGCAAATTTTAAGGTTTTTAAACTTTAATTTTAACCTAATCCGATTTAATCTTAGTTAATTTGATATTTGCCTAAGTTTTAGGAGTTTGTTTTTGGATTTTTTGCATTATCTTTGATTTAAATCCCTTTATTTTCGAGTATATTGTTATGTTTGTTATTCAAATTGTACACCTCACTCCCTACTTAAGTTTGTTTGCTGCAGCTCTAGTCACATCAATCCCTCACGCCTCTCAAAGCACTCACTCCACCACAAACCGTTCAACTTTCACTCTCTCTCCCACGTCTCACACAACTCTCACACTCTCTCTCTCTCTGAACCTCCTCAACTCTCCCAAAAACTCACCATGGCCGACAAAAACATCCAAGACCTACTTGCCAAAACCCTCTCCTCGCCGGACGGAGCCAAAATCCTCCAACGCCTACTTGAGAGCCAAATGGAGAAAGCATCTCAAGCCTCCACCTCTAAACCCGCCGTTGAAGGAACCACTCCTACTCCCATCTCTGTGCCCATCACCACACCTCCGGCCACCGCTGAAATCACACCTCCAACCACTGTCACCGAACCCACTCCTCCACTCATCACCGAACCTTCAACCTCTCACCCTACTGAGCCACCTGCGAAGGAACCTACCGCCGCCTCTCACTCCTCTCCATCAAAATCTGAAAACCCTAACCCACCTTTCGAGCCTTCAATTGAGGAGTCAGACAAGGCGTTTGACGAAGAAACAGAGCGAATCTTGCGAGAACCCTTCCTTCAACCTGATTCCTCTGCTCTGCCCTCTAAATCCTTTGAAGATCTCCCCATCTCTACCGTTGGAGCAAACCCGTCCGAAGTTCTTCATGAGCCACCACTTCGGTACGCTCTTCCTGGCCAAGAAGGTTTTCCCATCGATGCTGAAGAACCGGGGAATCTGAAGCTTATCTCTGATGCCGTCCAACAACTCGAAGGAAAGATGCCTGAACGGAGATCCGAAAGGATATTCGAGGAAATAGTGAAGAAGCAGTACCAAAAGCATGCCGCCACCCGCCGGAAGAAAGTGAAGCTAATGAAGTTTCAAAGAAGTCTGACTGACACCCCCCATGTCTTCACCAAGGATGACGATCTGTCGGAGTAGTCCCAAAAGTCTGACACCGTCATGTCAGATTTCGAGTCCGACAACTCTGACGATGAGGACTTCCAGGCAGACCATCAAGCCATCGAGCAGTCTGAGAAGCATGCCGATTCCAGTGGAGACCAGCCAGCGAAGAAGAAAAAGAAATCCGAAGCAGCTACCTCTGTCAAGAAGCCCAGACCAAAGCCAAAGAAATATGTGTCAAAGTCTACCAAACGCACAGCCAAATCCGTCTCTCCTGAACGATCTGAGGTCAATCGTTCCAAGAAGCCCAAGGTGGAACAATCTGAGTCTATGGAGCCCACGCCACCGAAAGGAAAAGGTACTCCGTCCTCATCTGATGAAGATAATTCTGATTATGATGCTAGCCGATCATACTCTATCAAGTATTATCATTGCTATGCTAAAACACTTAAGTGCTTTATTCTAAGAGGGAGTTCAAAATGGAGAAAATGATGGATTCTGCTATGTTTTCTAAGTTTGGGTTAGACATTCTGCTTAAGATAAGGGGTCTTCTTAACACTGTCACTGAATTTTCTGCCTTTAGCCCGTCTTTGGTTTTAGAATTTTTTGCAAATTTGTTAAAGGATGTTCAGTCTTTCAGACTGGGAAACCAAAGTTTGGGAAGTCGTTTGTTTGGGGGAAAATTATTAAGTTTGATCCTGATACCATTAACACTTTCCTGGGGTTAAAGTCTGTCAAAATAGAAGAGTTGTCAAAGTCTGCAGATAATGAAATGGCTGCTGAGCTCACGGGTGGAAAGACAAAGGCATGTGTGACCAAGCTTCCAGTCTTCTCTTTGACATGGAAGTATGTTGCCCTTTTCAAGATCAGTGTTCACAACTGGATGCCAAACAAGTCTCTTTCGGTGCTTTCAAAGGAGCAAGCCGAGTTCCTCTATAGAGTGGGCTATGGTCTTCCCTTCAATTTTGGCCAAGTTGTTTTCACTAACATCTTCCGTGCAGTCACCAAAGCCGACTCCACCTACCTGCCGCATCCTTGCCTTCTCCATGCGCTAATTTTATCTCAAGGGGTCACTCCGTTTGATGAAGATTTGCAGTCTGATCCTATCCCCCTGGTCTTCGAGCAATCTCTGACTAGGAAAGGAGATTCCAGGGTAAAAGACTTGCCGTATGCTCCGAGTGACATTTCAGAGGACGAAGAAGTGGATGCTAGCTCTTCCAAGATCAGGCAGGCCAAGAGTCTCCTCAAACAGGCCTTAAAGCTACTTCAGGATCTGGAGTAAGCTTTCCAACCTGCTTCCATTCAGGGGGAGAAGTGGTGCTGAAGATAAGATGGAAGATGGTGGAAGATGGCTGCTGACTCTGACCCTTGCTGCTGTTTATTAAAATTTCTGTTCTGAAAAACAATTTCCTTAAGTTTGTTTTTGTTACTGGATATTTTATGATTCAGGGGGAGTTTGATATGATACAATCCCTGTAATCATCTTTTGCTTATGCAATAATCCTTTTTGCTTATGGTTGATCCATTTCCTTTATTGATTTTATTATGGTTGCTCCATATTTTTTATGGCAATGAATGCTATTTTGTTATGGATGATCCATATGGAATGAAAACAGGTCGGAAAAGCTTAAGGGGGAGATTGTGAAGTACGAAAATGCGAATATGTAAGTTTGACACACGGTTGTCAAACTTACTCGTATTAACAGGTTAGTGTCAAACCTTATATGCTTACAACTTTGACTCTTAAATGTCAAAGTTCTGAATCTGTTTGTTACAACTAATTCCTATCTTTTAGGAAACTTATATTTATCTGTTTAATGACGTTTTTACACGTCCTATTTATTAGGATTCAAATATATTATGTCTATTAAGTATATCTTATTTATTACTCCCTCCGTCCCACCTTAATTGTCCCACTTTCTTTTTTCGTCCGTCCCACCTCAATTGTCTCATTACTTAAAAAGGCAACTTTTTCACACTCAACAATAAAATATTAATTCCACTCAACTTACTTTACACTCACATTCCTTGGTTATTGTGCCCAAAGTGTCCCGCGACAATTCAGCCGGGACGGAGGGAGTATATAGTTTATATTATTATTCTAGGTTGTTATTTTAGTTCCTAAATAATAGGGAGCACATCTACATCTTTATCTAACCCCCACGTGAGTTAGTGGGAGTTCATTTTTGTTGTATGAACATGTAAAGACGTGGAAGAAGACACGATCCATTACCAAGTAGTGGAAGAAGTGCTTGAGTGCTCCAAGTTCTATAAATACGAGACGAGGAAGACTAGAGAAGGTGCGGATCAGAGGTGAAACACATATTCATACGAGCTCTAGGCTGGATCGTCTCTCTTCAATCATTCTTTAAACACACGAAGACTACAATCGAATTGTGGAATCTATCTCCGGAGAGTGAATCCTACGGTGGAGGAGTAATTGGGTTGTATCGTGTGATTTTGGGTTTGATTGCTTTTCGTAGGAATTTTACTAAGGAGTGAATTTAGGAAAATTTCTATCTTGTTTAGTATTTTGTTCTTCACTTGTAAAAAACCTTGTTTTGAATAAGTGAAAACTATTTTGCCGTGTGGCTCTCGAGGGTTTATAATTTATAAACCTTCGAACAATTAATTCCGCTGTGTCAAACTCTTTAGCTTCCGCGTGTGTTAAAATACTCTGTTTTGTGTGTGTCAAACTTTTGTGTTTTACTATCTTTGAAACCATTGTGTTAAACTCGGGCACTAAATTATATCACATTATTTGCAATAAAGAAATAAATCATTTCATTAAATTCGTCTCACGATAAAAATGATGAGACCGTCTCATCTGAGACTTTGTCATGTCATATATATATATATATATATATATTATAATTTAAATATAAAAATAATAAAAATATATATAATTAAATTATAAAATTTTTATTTTATTTTAAATTTCTAAATTAAACAAATTAAAATACCTAATGTTGAGGTTCAATTTCGTACATTTTGACGGTTTGGGTGGTTTGGTTCGGTTTTCAGACCAAACCGACCTTTGCTCACCCCTACGAATAAAATATTAAGGATTATACAAATTATACAATATACTATAATTATTTCTTATGAACAAAACCAAGATTTTATGATACCATAAATTACCATTATGAATTAATCAATTTAAATTCTAGTTATAAATTAAAAATTAATTACTAATAATATTATATACTCTAATTGGGTGGAATCAACTTTATTGCTCAACTTATAAAATTGATCAAATTATAATAATTAAAATCATAAAAAAAACTAATTAAAATTAATGATTTTAATGATGAAATAGTTAGTGAAGTATGGAAGAGTCATGTTCATATATTAACTACATCTTATATCTTAAATGAGAACTTATCTGGATTCATTAAATATTCTGATCAAATGGTTGAGGTATTTTCGTTTTTTTTAAAATTTATTTATAATTAATTACACTAGGAAGGGGTTATAAGTAATTTTTCTTGTTCCATATTTATTTCTATCCTAAAATTACGCTAATTAGATACACATTAAAATATGATTTTGATTTTCTTATCCTACTAGTTTCCTCCCGCGCGATGCGCGTCTCGTATATATTACTTTTAATATTTTATTAATAATAAATATATAAAATATTTTTCTGAATGTCATTTATACATAATACTAATTGCATTAAAATATATAATATCTTATTAAATAAAATAAATTGTAACTATTTATTTCTATAGTCAAATATATTATAAAATTGATATTTTTAAAAGAGTTATATTAATTTTATATAATAAAATATTATAATGTTATCATTGGCACATGCATGATTGAGGTAAACTTATACCTTAACTTTTTTTACTTTCAATTTATTATAAAAAGATATAAAATGTTTAAGTTTAAATGCACCGAATTTAACTTTATATTAGTATTACGACTTAAATTATGCATTATATATATAAGAAAAATATATGGATAGAATAACTCCTCTTTGAAGATTCTTTTTAATACAACGAAATTTCATAAAAATTTTGTTGTTGTCCATTTTAAGGTAATATTATATTTAGAAAGAGATTCAATGTTAAAAATCAGTTTAGAATAAATAAAAATGAATCAGCAATAGTCATCCATAAAAATTACTCCATTATTTGTCCCCTGCTTAGGGTAGTAGTGAAAGTATTTTACAAATGACCATGAGGGCTTCTCAGGAATATCTGAGTGTGTGAGTTTAAATAAATGCATTATTATTTAAAAAAAGAAATCAATTATATATATATATATATATAATGTTTATTTATTATTTCTAATATTATTTATATCATACTATACTCATTATTTATACACCTAATACCATAGACCTAATTTTCCGTCAAACAACATTTCATCTATCTCTCCCAGTGACATAATCTGTCACCCTCAAATCGAAAATTTCTTATTTTTTTCTTCTTTATTTGTCTTCCACTCGTCACTCTCCTAATTAGTGTACGTACTCATTTATTAGCACATTTAGCCTCTCGTTGTTATGTTCACCCAAGTGAAAACTACATTAAATTTTATAATCTATTACTTTAATTAGTTGGTTTATAGGGACTGATGTTTTTTTTTTTCCTTTCGAATTATGAGTGGACAACATTTTATCCACTTATCACTATTTTTTGCGAAGATATTGTTGTTTGATGTCTTTTATTTATGTTGGTGCATCATCTTCTTTTTTTTATTTTTTGAGGGGTTTTTAAAATATTTTATCTTTACAAAAATAAACTCGTAAATCTTGTCAACCCGACATGTCAGCCCGAAAACCGGTGGGTTAGGGTTATGCTAAAAAACTTTTAGCCTGATAAAAATTTAACCCGGACCAAATAGCCCGCAGCCTGATAGGGTTAGCCCAAAACCCGATGGATCAACCCTATTGGCATCCCTACATATAGGTGTTATGTCTAACTATTTAATCAATTTATTTATTTTTTATTAATTTATACCATTATTTTAACAAAACAACTGAGAACGTGATGGGGATGATTAAAGAAGATACATAAGTCAAATAAATATTATTATATAATATTGCCTAAAGTTTGATCCCAAACACACGTGAAAATAATTTTCCAAGTCGTACAGTGTAAAATTCGAATTGTATAGATTCAATAAAAATGTACAATGATTTTGTTTATAAATTATTATTTATTGGGATAAGAATTAGATTGACCCTTATGATTAAGTTAATTTAATTTTTCAAACTGAATCAATTTAATTCCTCAACAAATTGAATTATTTATTTTTATATAAAATCCCTATTATGCGCACTATAATATAGTACGAATTCTTCATCATTCTAAATAGAGAAGCCTTGCTGCTCACATGTGTGAGGGGCAATGGTTTTTCGCTACTTGTTAATATTTATAGAGATTTAGAAAGTCCATACTAATTACATCTAATTTAATAATATCAAAATTGCCATTATATTAATTGCATTTTTTCAATTCGTAATGATTGTATGTATTCTCCTTATAATTTGCATCATATAATTGCCATATTTTATTTTGTCCATTTTGGATAAATATGATCACATCAATTTTCTTTTGAGGGTCTTGAGTTTTGTGAATTAATGAATTTGACATTTAACTTTGAATTAATTGATATTTTTGCATTTCTTAATTAAGATAGATATTTTTTAATTAAATTATAATTATTATGTGATAATTATTATTCTTTCCTTATTTGTTGTAGAGTAATTTTAGGAAATCTAGTTATATAGTTACTATATTTATGTTAATTACCTAATATATTAAAGAGTTATTTTTAGCAAGTACTCCTTTTTTGGGGAAATCTTTTATATTTGGGATTTTGTCTTTTAGTATATATATAGATATAGATTATGGTATATTTTTACAAATTAGGCATTTTAGAAGTAATTAACGACACCATATTGAATTTATCCATGCATTACCATATTTATTATTATTTTCCTCATATTATATATTTTTTATTATTTGGATGTTATTTTTAACATTAAAAAAATGATTTGGAATCAAGTGTACGCTTATTGTTTTAACTAAAGTTCCTAATACAGATTATATTTTCAAAAAGTATATTATGCAATTTAAGACTTATTTCCACAATCTTATTCTAAACTTTATTAATTTTAAAAAATATTTCTAACAGATAAAATTATAATATTTCTGATATGATGTAATAGATAAAAAAGTAAAATATAACAATCTAATAAAAAGAACACAACTTATTTACATTAGCGTCAAAGTGTATTTTCCTTGCAAATTACATAGGAGAAAAAATTAACTAAAAATTAAAATAAACAACACTTTATACTATACAATTATCAAAAGCAAGATCATCCATTGGATATAGTTTTCAGATCTATCTTCATATTCATCTTGCTCTCTCCATCACCTGATAAAATTAAAAAAGAAAAAATCACACTTAGTAAGAAATATTCAAATATGTCAATTTTTTAAAATATAATGATACATGAAAATTAATCAAAATTACAAAAAGATGAACACAAATGAAATTACAACCAACTAATTAACAACAAACAAAAATCTAATAATAAAAACCTATAAAAAATATTAGTTGTATGGATTAGTTTGTACCTTCTTTTGAGAAAATGAAAGATCATTTTTTTTGTATTTTGTTGTGGCCGCACCCAAAAAAATAGATGAGACTATTGTGAGTGAATGAAAAATGTAAACATGATCAACTATTTATAATACGTATATGTTTGGATTATTGCCATTATTTGATCCTAATTAATGAATTAAATTCCTTAATTTATGCTTTCAATTGATGAAGATTTGAGTATTAATATCCGTAATTCCGCTTTTTCCAAATTAGATTGACCGTATTAGTAAGTTTCGATACTTATATGATTAATTATATTTGGAAGTTTTTTTTTTAAGCGGGAAAAAAATTCTTGTTAGGGGTCCTGCTTTTATATATAGATATAGATTTGGAATCCCCACGTAATGTCCCAAATAGGCAAATAGTCGTCGGATTCATTTATAATTCATGTAAACACAATTTTGATTTTTGTTGCAGTTTTTTTTTGGCAAGTTTTTTTTTCCTTTTAGTTTCTGTGGAGATTATTGCAAGTGTTTCTTTTGGTGCAAGTTTATTTATTCATGCATTTTCTTATAATACGTGCTGCAAGTTTATTTGTAATACCCCGTGTATTAATTTAACTTTGTACAAGTTATTCGAAATTAATAAAATAAGAATGTCTCGATTTAAATATGATTGAAGTTATTTATTTTGTTGGCAAATTTATATTGAGCTTAGTAATTATATTTGAAGATATTATTAAGATTTAATTGGGATTGTAACAAGGAGGAGTGAGGATTTTCATGAAGTTATGATATTGAAATTTGTGAGGAAAATACAATTGAGGTTGAATTATCATGTATTATGGAGGCATCTTTGTGAGAATTGAGATAATGTGATTGGAGGAATTGATTTTGGAGGTTTATGCATGAAGATTTGGAATTATTCATGTATTATATCAAGAAAATAAGAAGAAATATAATATATTATCATAATATATATGTTATGTATATTATTATGGTGTAAAA
>JAPKLW010009704.1:0-11973 GCA_026898455.1 Plectranthus barbatus | reverse complement strand
TATGATGATATATGATGATGAGCCACGAAATTGATGAAAGCATGATAAAGTGAGACATGCTGTGAATAAACTCTGTAGTGAACAAAGATGTTGGGTTGTGGCAGACGGACCAAATGGAGTCTTATTAAGCTGAAAAACAAATGTGTGGTACCAGAATGTCATATTAAGATAATGGATTTGGTTTCATGTCAAAATATCGTGTGGTCTGAAAGTTATGCGTTCTACAAAAATATGTGTCAATCTGTGTTGCATTGTGATAAATGGTTTTGAAACTATAGTTAGGCATGTTAGAAAATTCTCAAATTTTTTACACATAGGTGGGAGACCCATTGCTGAACATGAATGTAAAATTGCAAGACATTATCATCGGTAATTTGGCCGAAATGAACTTTTGAAGTCGAACCACTGTTTCTGTCGTAGCCCAAAAACGCCCAGGAAATTCAAACTCCCCCAGTCCATATCTCCCAAACGACAAGTGATTTTTACAAACCGTAAAATGGAACATGTCCATTTTAAAATATAGTTTATTCATGTTTAATTTCATTCCTTAATTTTCTGTAGATCTGAAATTAAATTCTTTTGAAAATGATATTATTTGAGAGTTCTAGCCTTTACAAAATTATGTGCCATTTCTGTACGACCTACATTGTTGGATTAATTCAGAACAAAGTACTAAGAGTTCAGCCATGAAAATTTACATGCTTATAATAGACACCCAAGTATGATATCTACAAAATTGCAGCTTGATTGGTCGTTTATCCTGTTCGGGTAGAATTTAGAAAAATGATGCCCTGATTCTTTAGTCTCTCAGCCCTACCTGAAATTGATTAGTTTGCCCCGACCAATCCGTAAGGAAATTTTGAGATCAGTCAAATGGAGAGTAAACCTTGACATGTGTTATTTCATAATCTAGAAGTTGAGCCTAAAATAAATTAAGGCCACAAAATTATGAAACTTGTTATATGACTGCGCAAATCTGAAATTTAGCAAAATATGACTAAGGCATGAAAGGAATTTGCTAAGTCTAAATCATAGACTAATAAGACCAATTAAGCCCTTTAAACATGATACTACCTTAGGACAATTATGTAAACATGAATATTGTTGGTCCCGAAATATCAGAGTCGTCGTGTTTGAAAACTTAACACGAAATGCAGCGGAATAGATTAACGTCTCTTGCACTTAATGTTGTTAACAAAGTGTTTCTTATCTCAAGTTGTTGCTTAAGTTTGTTTACAGATATACTCTAGCAACTCTGTTGCTAGGTTTTAAATCAAGCTTTAAACAGTTGATCAGTAAAACAGTAAACAAACACAGAATTTATAGTGGTTTTATCAAATAGATCTACGTCCACTCCTTAGCCGAAACGCTAAGAATTTCACTAGAAAAGTATACAGATTACAAGGAATCGCCTTTCCAGTTAAGTAGGCAGTGAACTTTCGGCCTGGCTACTTGACAGCTATCCTCCGTGGGTCTGAACTTTTCTGAGCAGAGCTCCGGCCAAGTCCAGGGCACACCTTCGTAAAACTTGTCCTTCGCTAGTGAGGCTTTTATAGTTTGCCTCTGAACTTAATGAATGTGCGGCTAACGCCCGTGTGAGTCACAATCTTTCCTAGAGTGACTGTTGGATTCTTTTCTGAAAGAAATGAATCCCAATGATTGAGATATCCTTGAATGCAATCAAGAATATCTTCAATGGAGTGTCAGTACTTCAATGAGCGACACTACAGGTTGTTGAGAGCCTTTAGATAGATTTTAAGACGGCTCACAACTGACTACTTTTTAAGGATCACTTTTTCAAGGGAATCTATAGCTTGAGCGTTCGTGAGTGAGTAAAGTGATTAGAACACTTGTAGATTTTTAAAAGCAGTAGTCTATCCAGTTCTTGAGTTTGCCCTTTTATAGTTGGAGATTCAAAACTTTGAATCTCCATATCCGTTAGACACAATGGCTTCTTCTTCCCAGAATGGGTTAACTTGATAGAACGCCTTTCTGAGTAGAGATGTACTTCCCACACTACTTAGGGAAAGTCTCGTCCCTTGTGCGTCCTTTTTGTCAGAGTCGCAGTCCGGCTTCAACTTTGCTAAAGGTATATTCCTTGAGATCCTTTGACTTTGATACTTCATGGAATGCTGAAAGACCCGAATGCTAATTCCTTAGCATTCTGGTAACCTTTTCAGCCAAATGCTGGCGATCCTTGTTTGCTTGTTTCTCTTAGCAGCTTGTGAGTTGTGTGCTAACTCCATCTGCTCGTTGTCTGCTATGGATTCTTCATAGCATACTAGTCTATTACAACTCAATGTATAACTTATACAGAAGATTACAAGTTGTGTTAGACGCTCTAGATTTTAGCAAATGATCGACCATCTAAATAAGGTTTGATCCAACAAAACCTTTTACAAATAAGTCCTAAGGAAGATTTTAGGGATAATTCCCAACAAATATGAATGTACATGCCAAAGTGAAACACCAAGTAACATTACGTCATTATTTACCTAGGTGTGGTTGACATTGGGAAGCAAGCCTCAACTAGTGGAACCAAGTAAGCCAACGTTACAACAAGATAAGGTGGGCAATACTTTATCTAAAAACTTGTTTTCCAAATGATTTATCAAATGATGATGAATGTTTTGTTTTGAATGTTTGGAACACCGTAAAACGTTTTGGTGCCTTGACAATGCATGATTTGCTTGGAGGGCTCAGCCCATAATTGTATGCATGAATTTACACAATTATGAATTGATGATATTATCGCGGAGGAATAAGGTGGGAAAAGGGAATGGAGGGCTCAGCCCATATATACATGATTTACTTGGAGGGCTCAGCCCATATATGCATGTTTGATGCATAAATTGTTGAATAATATATTCGGAGGGCTCAACCCATAAATTCATGATCATTTGTCTATGACACCACAAATGAAAAGAGTTGCGCAACCATGTGAGATGAATTGTTTTGGCATGCATGAGTAAATGACTTTATAAAACCCTCATGTTATGCTTGTGTGAGACGGTGATTCCAAAATATATGTATGTATTGTTTTTGGGACGACGTGTCCACTGGGTACATTCATGTACTTAGCCCCTGCATGTGTTTTCCCTACATGTAGGTACATGGTGATGGTGATGGCGGGTGCGTTGTGGCGATTGTGGGAAGAAGTGGTTCAGTGTGAACCTATATTAAATAAATGTGTACTTTGCATGTAAACCTTACTTCCCCTATTTTGTTGATTACTCATGCATAACTATTTAATTTCTTTTGTTGGCATGGAAACCAAATTGATCTACTTGGAGTAATTGTCTTTTGAAGCTTTGATATATCCTTCAATTCGATCCCTAAGCATGATTTCTACCCTTGTTGTCCTATGGCATGATTTTCAAAAACTCCTATATTTATATTAAGGTTTTGGTATTGAGCTAAGATGCTATGTCTCCATACATAGTGTCACCTTGAAAGTCTTGATTAAAATTGTATTCATATTCGTCTTTTCAAACTTCTCTGATATTATGCTTCAATTTATATTTCTTTCAATCCAATCATTGAAGCCATATTATTTCAAAATAAAAATTCGCTCCCGCTTAAAATTTCAAAAATTGTTTTAAAACTATTAAATCCCTTAGCGTGGTTTGATCGCACGTGGGACTGTCGCATAGGCCCGGTTTGGGGGCGCGACAGAAGGTGGTATAAGAGCCTAGGTTTATTTGCTCTATACCGGAACCTCATTGCAATTGAGGTCTCCAATTAATTGCATGCTTACTTGCTATTCGATGTTTCTTTGCTTTACTTCTTACTTGGAATAATTGTTGAATCAAGCATGCCTACTTGTTCCTTTTTCTCCTTTAATTTCCTTGCGCCTTATATGCCTTCATTTGTTCTAGCATGCTTAATTACATTTAATTTTCCTTTGACTCCTTGAAATTGAATTCTTCCATTTGTTTAAGCATGCTTAATTGTTTCTTACCTTCATTGTCTTCTAATTATTTATTGTCCTCTTGATCAAACATGTCTTATTATATTATCCTCCTTTGAGCATGTAAATCTTTCTCTTGATTCAAGCATGCCGATTTGTATCGAGTCCTTCTTATCTTCCTTCGATGTTGAACGACTCACTTGTGCGAACATGCTTCTATTTCTACCCTTGGTACTTGTACTCTCTCATGAGCACCTTGTCGACTTGTTGTTACTTGAAGCCTAATGTCCTTCTTTGATTAATACTTTGAGATCATGATCAACATGTCTATTTGAAATCGATCATGTGATAACTTGATGCCATATGAGATCGTGCCTTATTCCTTGGACATGACATTTCTTTGAAGCATGAACATGCCACTTGAAATCGACTTTCCTTGAGATGATTCTTTTTGTTATGCCTATTGCTTGAGTTATTGGTCATGCAAACTATTTGAACCCCATTGTTGATTAATCAAGTGCTCTAAAATCCCACAACGCCCCACACCATCGCCAAAGCCGAGGTACGCAATTAAAGCTTATGATTATGGAATGTATGTTGAAAATCATGAATAGAGAGCACTGATTTTGAGGAATAAAATTTTATCATGAAAATTATGAACTTATTGAAGCTTGTGGGCATGATTATGATAATTATGCATGATTTAATTTGAAGCAAGAAGTGCATGATTGAGTGTGAAACTTATAGTTAAACGAGGAAATAGGGATATTTACATACATATGTGAACGACTTGAGAACTTCACTCATATTGATTATTATTTTAAATTGTATTTGTTCACATGTGATGGGCTATTTGAATAAACGTTTCTAAATAAGATATAACACAAGAGAATCTTGTGAAAATGCCAAATGGATAATCATGAATTATTTGAACAAGATGGTAATGGAAACCATTATACCGATGTGAAACATCTCCACCTTTTCTTCCTTATTCGATTATTAAGTCAATTATTTATATGATAAACTAATTCCGCATCGATTCCGTTATTTGCAGCCATGTTTAGGAATATCCTAGGGAGGAGAATCCGAGAGGAAGCTCGGCGAGGAGCCATGCTTGACATATATTTTAACACTAACTATTCCGTAGAGCCGAATGTGTGCTCACTTGTGAACAAGTATTGTAATAATTGGATCAATGTAGAAGAATATGGGATTGATGATGCTAGGGCAATCATAAGGCTAATGGAAGTGCTACCTCACTCATGGCGCCCTTGGGCTTGGGCACAAGCTAAGTGGTATATGAGAGCACACCCGGACCGGAATATGATATTCGCCGATGCCGAAGGCTTGATGGAGTTGATATGGAATAGGGATGATGAGTTTGGAGCACCTCCAGATGAACCTTATGGTGAAGAACCGAGGCTACCACCGGAGTACGATGAGAACATAACTACATTCATCGTCGATGGAATTCGGGGAAGACCACCACCAAGAGTGTAGCGACTAGCAAGAGCTGAAATGTACCCCGATGAAGCACCGCCCCAATCACCACCCCACAATAATCTCATTGAAATTCCGAATGAGGAAGAAGAAGAGGATCCCGAGGAAGAAGAGGAACCAGAAGAAGAGCCCGAAGAAGAGGGTGACTTACAAGAAGGGGATGAAGAAATGCAAGAACCAAATGACGACCAAGAGATGTGGGAAGAGCTAGGTAATTTGAATGGGTGGGAAAATGGTGAGTTGCAATTTATAAACGTCGCACCTCCACCGGAAGATGGTGAAGAGCCATTGAATGGGCAAATAGCTAAGCCCGTTGGAGGTGTAGTAAGCCACGAGGATAACAATGAGGAGTCATGGAACATGTTTGATGAAGTGCATTACCACTTTGCACAAGAGGCAGCAATGCACTTGCCCGGATGGGAATCGGATGAGGAAGTGATTAACCCATGAACGAGAATGACTAAGCAACATCTTTTGACATAGTATTTGCGTAGCAACTTATCTAATGCTATTGTATTTCATTTGAGTAAGTTATGTAACTCGAACAAGCCAAGCGATGTAGATCGATTCCTAGCGAATCAAATTTTGTCAAACGTAATGGAAAATCCGAAATTTCAAGGTAGAATACCATATGTGAGCAATGTTTGCGAGTTCAAAATGGTTCAACAAAATCAACAAGTACATTAACAGATTTTTGGAAGATTTCTTAGATCGAGAAGAACACTTCCGTGTCAAGCAAGAAGGGTACCTCACGATCGATTAATGTCGCATGCGATAACGGAGAACATGAACCTTATACATTTTCTGGCAAGTGTACATCCAAAAAGTTGTGAGAAATACATCAAAATTTAGCCCTTCAAGTGCGATCGGCGCCCCGTAAAGCATAGTTGGCGACCGTCGTGTATGTAAACAAATTGCCGAGTATGTCCCGTGGCAAAATGCAAATTTTTACATGATCGGCGACCCAATTTGCACGAATGGCGACCGCCGTTTATGTAGTTCAATCGCCGTTCATGTCACGAAGGCAAAATGCTGAAATTATGCAAACGGCTACCCAGAAAAACACAGACGGCGACCGCCGTTCATGTAACCTAGATCGCCGTTTACGTCAGTTGGTGCTTTTTGCAATTTTTCTCGATCTTTCCTCATTGCGTTTCCTTCCCAATGCATATGAACATCATATGACACCTTAACACCTTATTATAACTTATAAACAACTCAATTACCCGTGGATTTCATAGGACATCGAGGAGTGGAAAATAATTAGTCCTTGATTTATCAAGAAGGAAGCGTGGAATACTAAACCATTTAAGTAAGGTTATGTATGCGAGAACATTTCATATACAACGAGTTACAACCTTATGATATGTAATGGTGTGATAAATGATGGGCCTATGGAATTTTTATGCGTACTTGCTTGCATGAGATTTTGAGAAATGAGATGAACGAAAGGAAATATCATACAATGACTGAAATGGAATGGCCACTTGATCCTTTGTGACTAATGAAACATTTACATCTTATTAGAATGCCGCCCCGAGGACGACCCCGTGCCAGAGCTGCACCACAAGTTGAGGTTGAAGCACCACCACCACCTCCAAGAAGGATTGGAGAAATTTTCGCTCAACAGAGGCCACCAACTTATGATGGCACCGAAAGCCCAGAAAAGGCCGCAATTTGGGTCAGGGGAATGGAACGGATCTTTCGTTTCCTAGAATGCACTGAGGCTGAGAAGATGATATGTGTACCATATCAGCTGCAAGGGGAAGCAAACTACTGGTGGGAGAGTCATCTGAGTACACTCATCGAGGAACAAGCCGCTACCATTACGTGGGAGGATTTCAAAACCGAACTGTTTGAGAGGTACATCCCAGAGACCTATAGGCTGGAGAAGGAAACTGAGTTCCTGAATCTGAAACAAGGACGTGACTCAGTGACGGAATATGACCGCAAATTCTGTGCGCTATCGCGCTATGCTCCTGATCAGGTGGATACAGATGTTAAGAAATCCAAAAGATTTCGATCAGGATTGAGACCAAAAATACAAACTGCTCTAGCTTGTTTGGAGGGACTGACAAACAAAGCTGCCTTGAGTAGAGCACTAGCAGTTGAATCGACACTGCCTAAGAATCTAAGCATCCAGGCCTCTTCCAGTCAACAGCCTCGAATTGACAACAAGAGGAAGTTTGAGCTTACGCGGAACCGTGACTTTAGGCCAAACCATCTGCCCCAGAGGAAACAGTGGCAGGATAACCAGAGATTCCAACCGAGAGATCAGTCAGCCCAGCAAGCTCTGCCAGTCACTCGATCTGCTGCTCCTACCCCAAGTAACTGTGGCCGTTGTGGCAGGGAGCATTTGGGACAGAATTGCCCAGCAAGAAACAACACCTGCTACCGTTGTGGAAGAATTGGACATTTTGCAGCTAAATGCCGAAATGTGGGACAAAATAATTACCAGACCAACTATACTCAATATCCACAATCTCAACAGGGAAATCGGACTAGAGTCGGGCAAAACCAACCACCACCATTAAGGAACAATGCTCCACAACAGAATTACCCAAGGAATCCTCCTCACTCCCAGGCAAATCGTCAGGGAAGAGCATTCCGTCTGACGCAAGAGACGAAGAAGGAGAAGAAGCCTGAGAACCTCACAGGTATCTGCAAAATCTTAGACGTGCCTATTGTTGTGTTATTTGACACTGGAGCTTCACATTTTTTCATATCTAAAGCATGTGTAGAACTACTAGGGTTAGAAAGTGAAGGAAAGGAAAATACACAAGACGTCATAACTCCTACCAAAGAACTTGTACCAATAACCGCGTGTTGTCTAAACTTAAAAGTCGAACTAGGATTCGATGTCGTCACTATTAAGAACTTGAACATAATGGACCTAGCAGACGTTGATGTTATACTTGGAATGGACTGGATAACCGAAAACCAAGCAGTAATAGTGTGTAAGGAGAGAAAAATCTCGTTCAAGAATACCGCAGGAGGGATTGCGAATTTCTTTGGTTTCCATAGGGAAAGAAGAGTACCCGTTGTGTCCGCATTATGCGCGCTGAAGGAATTAAAGAAAGAAGGCAGTCAAGCCTATCTTGTTTGGCTTGAAGAAGATGAGAGCAAGGTGAAAGAGATCCAAGATGTTCCCATAGTACGAGAATTTGAGGATGTGTTTCCCCAAGAATTACCTGGTTTGCCACCTAACCGTCAGTTGGAATTTACTATAGAACTGGAACCCGGTGCGGCGCCCGTGTCGAAGGCACCATATAGGATGGCACCAAAGGAGTTGCAAGAGTTAAAGGTCCAATTACAAGAACTCTTAGATCTCGGACTCATAAGACCCAATGTTTCGCCCTGGGGAGCATCGGTATTGTTCGTGAAGAAGAAGGATGGATCTTTATGTATGTGTATCAACTACCGAGAGTTGAACAAACTTACATTGAAGAACAAATATCCTTTGCCCAGAATAGATGATCTTTTCGACCAACTTAAGGGAGCCGAAGTTTTCTCCAAGATTGATCTTAAATCAGGCTACCATCAGTTGAAGATTCGGGAAGAAGATATACCAAAGACTGCTTTTCGAACAAGATATGGGCATTACGTGTTCACTGTGATGCCATTTGGGCTAACCAATGCACCAGCAGTATTCATGGACTTGATGAACCGAGTCTTTCACCCATACCTCGACCGCTTTGTCGTAGTATTTATTGATGACATATTGATCTATTCAAAAGGAGATGAAGAACATAAAGAGCACCTCCGCATTGTCCTAGAGACCTTAAGGACGGAGAGATTGTACGCCAAGTTCAGTAAATGCGCATTTTGGCTCAAAGAAGTTATGTTTTTAGGACATGTTATTTCCGCTGAGGGAATAAAAGTAGATCCCAACAAAATCCAAGCGATCAAAGAAAAGGTACAAAGTACGAGTGGTCTGAAGCGTGTGAAAAGAGCTTCCAAAAGTTAAAGGAATTGCTAACCAATGCACCTGTTTTAGCTGTACCCGAAGATGGGAAACACTTTGAAGTCTACACAGACGCATCTAAGAGTGGATTGGGATGTGTGCTAATGCAAGGCGGGAAAGTGATAGCTTATGCTTCACGACAACTAAGACCTCACGAACTTAACTACCCGACACACGATTTGGAACTAGCTGCTATAGTTCATGCACTAAAAATCTGGAGGCACCATTTGTATGGTGTCAAGTGTGCAATCTTCACTGACCACAAGAGTCTGAAATAATTCTTCGAGCAGAAGGAGTTAAATATGAGACAAAGAAGATGGTTGTAATTAGTCAAGGATTATGACTTGACCATCCAATACCACCCAGGCAAGGCTAACACTGTTGCCGATGCACTAAGCCGGAAGAACTACGCTAGTGTAGCGTACATGACCACCACAGGAAGTGATGAAAATTGCTTAACAACTGAAAGAGAGTTGATAAGCGAATTTGAGAAATTGAGACTTGAGGTTATTATGCCGACTAAAGTTACAGAAAGTGGAAGCTTAGCCACTATGGTGATGATCCCTGACTTGAGACAGAGGATCATCGATGCACAGAGAGAGAGTGCACAATTGGAGAAAATTAGAGTGAAGGTCCGCCGTGGAGAAGAGAGGAACTTCACTGAAATGGCTAACAATGCCCTACTCTACTAGGGAAGAATTTGTGTCCCAGATAATGAGGATGTCAAGAAGACAATCCTAAAGGAAGCACATGATGCCCCATATGTTGCTCATCCCGGAGGAAATAAAATGTAGCAAGATTTGAAACATTCCTTCTGGTGGGAAGGGATGAAACGGGATGTAGCTGAATATGTGGAGAGTTGTTTGACCTGTCAACAGGTTAAAATGCTTCATCAACGCCCTTACGGTAAATTGCAACCTTTAGAAATACCTGAATGGAAACGGGAGCACATAACAATGGACTTTGTGACGAATCTACCCCAGACTTCTAGAGGAAATACTAGTATTTGTGTGATCGTAGACAGATTAACAAAGAGTGCTCATTTCTTACCCGTGCAAACTACTTATGGAGCTGAAGGATTGGCACAGATCTATGTGAGAGAAATAGTCCGATTGCATGGAATACCGAACTCCATAACTTCTGATAAGGATGCCAAATTTACATCCAGGTTTTGGATGAGTTTACAAAGAGAGTTGGGAACCCAACTGAATTTCAGCACCGCATACCACCCACAGTCTGATGGACAATCAGAAAGAACGATACAAGTCCTCGAAGACATGCTGAGAGCCGTAGTACTCGACCAAGGAATGAATTGGGAGCAAGTCTTACCGCTGGTTGAATTTGCATACAACAATAGCTACCAGTCGACCATCAAAATGGCCCCGTTTGAGGCACTCTACGGTAGAAAGTATAAATCACCCCTTTACTGGGATGAAATAGGCGAGAGAAAAGCTTTTGGTCCGGAAGCAGTCGAGACCATGATTCAGTCAGTCCGACAGATTAAACTAAGAATGAAGGAGGCTCAGGGCCGACAAAAGTCGTACGCCGATACTCGACGAAGTGAGCTCAAGTTTGAATTAGGGGATAGAGTTTTCTTGAAACTATCTCCCTCGAAGGGAATCACTCGTTTTGGAATGCAAGGGAAACTAAAACCAAGGTTTATCGGACGTTTTGAGATCTTAGAAATTGTTGGCCCGGTAGCATATTGATTGGCTCTACCGCCGAGCATGAGCAATGTCAACAATGTGTTCCATGTATCGCAACTCCGAAAGTATGTCTATGATCCGAGACACGTAATTCACCATCAAGAAGTGGACGTACAATCGAACTTACGTTTTCTCGAGAAGCCTTCAGCCATTTTAGATCGAAAAGTACAAGAGCTACGCACCAAGAAAATCCCCATGGTAAAAGTACTATGGAGCCAAAATGAACCAGAAGAAGCCACATGGGAACTTGAAGAGAAGATAAAGACACAATATCCGGAACTATTCCTTTAAAAGCTTACAATTTTCGGGACGAAAATTTTTGTAAGTGGGGTAGGATGTAACACCCCGTATTTTTCCGCTACTATTTTGCTAAATAATTATGAAGCATTCGGGCTAAATTAATTTAAAGGTATTATGAGCACAATCGTGATTTAATTCGATGATGGACATTTACTCGAAAATAATTCCGAGGTAAAATTTCAAAAATCATTTCCCTACTATTTCTCCTAAGTCTTCGGCCCTATGTGATTAATGTGGAAAGATTATTTTAGTTTAAATCATATGTTTCAAGTTGGAGATAAATAAATTAGGAAATTACAAGTATAGCCCTCCTAAATAAACATCACCTAATAAGACAAGTAAGGGTATACTAGTAATCAAATAATGATGAATAGATTAAATAGGAAATAAATTATATTGATGGGAAAAGACCTTTGAGGACTACCTAAGGGGTGCCAAACAAATATCTTAGAGGGTAAATGTGTAAAAAGTTGAAGCCATCATGAGCTAGTGCATGGAGAATTGAAACTAGGCAATCATGAATGGATGTTTAAAGCAACACTCCACCTCTTCCTTTCCTCTCACTCCCATCGGTTGTCACCATTTCCCCCTCC
>JAPKLW010009703.1:0-11974 GCA_026898455.1 Plectranthus barbatus | reverse complement strand
AAACCGAGTCCAATGCAACCCGTTCCTCAAAACGTGGTAGCAAATAGGTAGGACAGTATTGATTCTCTGGTGGCATGAATCAATATTAATTAATTAATTATATTCTGGGTTGAATATGGGAATTAATTAATTGATAGGCCTTATTTGCTATTTGCATTCTGGTCCCTGGTCTGGCCCATGATAACTCAAGCCCAACAGAATCCTAGAATTTCCTATAAATAGGCCTCAGTACCTCAGACCTCAATGCTCCTACAACTCTTAAGATCACAAGTTGCACACAGCAAACCAGAGCATTGGGAGCTGTGGTGATCGACAGAGTCTGAGATACGAGGAGGAAATTCTGCTTCTCAACCGGGCAAGGGATCTGATAGAGAATCCTCACCAGGTTTTCAGATCGAGTTGGGAAACAGATCAGAAGATTAGATCAGGAGGATTTCTTCTTTCAGATCCCTTGCCCGGTTGAGAAGCAGAATCTGTTCGAGCTGCTGCAGGGGAGTGGTCTGGCTCAGCCGAGCCTCAGCCGCTCGATCGAGCGGCCCCCTGATCCCGCCATGACGTTGAATTTTCCGGCCTTTTCTGACCTCGGACGATCTGCATTGATCCCGGACGAGCTTCCTCTCTATTTTGCTGCACTTTTCATACACCATTCCGGGCTCTTTGCCTCCCCACTTCTCCGATCATTCATCATAACACAATGTAAGTCCGTAGAACACTATCAATCAAGAATCCTTCAACAAAACCACAAAACATTAAACTAACACAAACAAATAACAAACATTTATTCAAAATATGAAGACACTATCAATCAAGAATCCTTCAACAAAACCACAAAACATTAAACTAACACAAACAAATAACAAACATTTATTCAAAACATGAAAATTAACAAGATATAAAACCATTGGGTTGCCTCCCAACAAGCGCTTTTTTAACGTCGATAGCTCGACGACCATACTTCAATTTCAATCGTGATCAAAAGATGTGGACCCGGAACCCATACCTCATTCTATTGTCACATGATCGTACGGGAAGAACAACTTTCTCCTAGCACTCCGGGGTGGATCACCATCAACACGAGCTTTCTTTGTTCTACCTTGATCAAACTCAATATCATCCCCCGGATCATCATTCTCATCATTTTCTTCTCCCACAAGGTCCAACCCCGGGTCAAGCACATCCTTTAATCTCTTCTTTTTGACAAAATTTTCAGCTTCATTCTCACCAACGCTCCTCGGAGGTAAAGAAAAGACAATTTTTTTCCCACAACAATGGAAAGTGAGCTCACCATGTTTCATGTCAAAGAGTGCATTGGCCGTATGCAAGAATGGCCTTCCAAAAATCAATTGTATTCCATCTTTGTTCTTCATATCAACCACAAGAAAATCGCCCGGGAATGTAAATGTTAAGACCTCCACATGCACGTCTTCAACAATTCCACGTGGGCAAAATAGAGCATGATTCGCCATTTGAAGGACTTGGCTCGTAGGTTTAAGTTCTCCAATATCCAACTCCTTGTATAAGTCCCATGACATTACATTCACACTAGCACCAGAGTCACACAAGGCTTTCTCGACACTTACATCTCCAATTTTGCAACCAATGACAAAACCTCGCGGATCCTCCTTCTTGCTAGCCATGCTATTTTCTTCTTGTTCATTACTCCTCAAATCATAGAATTCATCATCCAGAACTATCTCAACTCCAACAAGTTCATTTAACATTGGCACGCGTTCAATCTCTTCTAGTAATGACATCTCTATATCTCCTTTCCTCACATAGTCAAAAAATGCACTTCCTTGGTTTGCTCTTGATAAGTTAGGATTTTCACCAACTTATCTGGTTGTTCTTTGACTGAATGTGTGGTGTAAAGATCGTTTTTGTACTAGTTTTCGTGTATGAATTGGCTTTTGTGCTCGTAATGTTGTGTTTGATGAATCATGCAAAGTTTTGGCCATAAACAGAGGAGAGTTGGATTTCTAGTTTCAGGTCCACGTCGATCGACGAGGATGTCTCGTCGATCGACGAGGAGAATGAAGGAGGAGCGATAGACGAAGGAAGAAAAGAGAAGATAGACGGAGGCAGCATCCACGTCGATCGATGCCATTGAACGTCGATCGACGAAGGCATTTCACCGGCGTCGATCGACGCCAATCTCCCACGATCGACGCGAAGTCGTGAATCCTAGTCTGCGTCTGTTTTGAAGATAAAGCCATATCTTCACCTAGATTTTGTATGATACATTCTACACTATTATAAAAAGCCATGTAGAATTCATTTTCTAGAGAGAGAGACAATAGATTACTAACCAGAATTTAGTATTGAAGATTAATTAGAGTTTCTCAAGGATTTTGAAGTTTATGTTTGAAGACAGAGTTCTGCAGGATTATTTTCGAATTCTGATTTTTATGCAATTCAGGTTTTATTCTTCTATGATGAATATTATTTTGAATATGTGTAAATAATCTCTTCCTCAGATTCTAGGGTTTCGAATTATCAATGTATACATGTTTGATTAATTGAATTATTTTCCCTTTCCCTTCGTAGTTTGTGAAATCTGTGCTTATTCATAATCTTGATTTGTTGGCCACATCTTAGGATTAACTAGTTGATTACTTGAGACGTAACTGTAATAGTTTTCAATCGAAAGAGATTTTCACAATATAATCTGATTTCTTGTCGTAACTGAAGGAGATTGATTGTAGGAATAAATCTGTAGATCTTTGGAGTTAATTAATTTATCTTGAGACCGAGCCGAGATAGGTAATTGATTAATCTACTTTACGAATTGTCCAACAAAGAAGTTCGTAATACTTTTCTGATGTTTCACTACGAAGAGGAATTAAAATTGGGAAATAATCAATTTATTCATCCATGTCATACTTGATAAGGAGATATTCCCGGAATCTGTAATTCTCATAACTATTTTCAATCAAAGTATTTTAATTTCCTGTTTAAGTTTCATTAGCGAGTATTGCGATTTTCAAAACAACCAAAACTTTTCAATTGATTTTCCTAACCAGTATTTTGAGAATTTATGATTTAGTACTTAAGGTTTTTCGTTGCTTCATTCCCTGAGGGATCGATAATTTTCATTTGCCGCTATATTATTAGCTTTGCTAAGTCGCTTGTTAAATAATTTAGCGATCAAATTTTGGCGCCGTTGCCGGGGAGTGAACAAAATTAATCTTACTATTAAATCTGTGATTAAAGTACTGATTTAGGCTGTAATTTCTGTATTTTCCTTTAATTTTCCGTATTTTTGTAATTCACGTCGATCGATGCTTAATCTCGTCGATCGACGCCATCTTTTCCTTCTCGTCGATCGACGCCGTACTTGTTTTCAGATTTTTCATTTTTTGTATTTCAGTTCGTTCCATTTATTTTCAGTCTTACTTCACTGCCTCCTTTGCTGTACAGGTAGTGCATGAGTACACGAGCCAGAGGAAATGACCCGCTATATTATTACTCGAATATTGAAGCCACTTGCAGAAAGATCCGAAAGAATAAGCGTACTCAGGAAAGCTCAAGCAGTCAAGCAATGGACGAACAACCACCAATTATTCAACCGAAACCACCAATGCTAAATGCAGAAGAGCAAGCTGTGCTTCTCCAGGAAGTTCAAGCTATGAGGGCACAGATCTAACAGTTCAACCGGGAGAGAGACCTCGAGAGGAATAATCCCAATGGAAGGGATATGCGCCATAACCCACTGTTCGATGACAATCCCGACAATGGAGAGGATGACAACCAGGATCCGCCAGGGGAGTCTGACGATGAGGAAGAAGAGGAGGCCATGCAGAACCGGTATAAACCTCGGTTCAAGGAAACAGATTTCAAGATTGGCATCAATGCCAATAATTTTGAACTGAAGACCGGGTTGGTACAGATGGTGCAGCAAAACCAATTTGGAGGAAGACCAGCTGAAGATCCTTATGCACATCTGGATAAGTTCCTTATGCTGTGCAACACTGTCAAAATTGGAGGAGTCAGCAAGAGTGCCATCCGAATGCGTCTGTTCGCATTCTCTCTGCGGGATAAGGCACAATCATGGTTCACTGCACTAGACAAGGGGAGCATAAGCACGTGGACTGAACTGAGGAATAAGTTCTTGGGGGACTTTTTCCCTCCAAATGTCATTAGGCAGCGAAGAAAAGAAATCATCAGGTTCGCTCAACGACCCGATGAAAGCTTCAGTGAGACGTGGGATCGATTCAAAGAATTGCTGAGATCATGCCCCGGTCATGGTTTTTCGCCGGGAGAACAAGCAGAGGCCTTTTACGAAGGGCTCAATGAAAAGACCGTCAAGTTGGTAGACACCACACTTGGTGACTCCGTCATGACAAAGAGCAGAAAGAAGGCCATGGAATTCTTCCAAAAGATGGCTAACATGCCGAACTCGGCCTGTGAAAGCAATCGAGAAAGTAGTGGAGAAAGCCACCGAACAACCTGATCTGGCAACTGAGCTGAAGAAGCTAAAGGAAGAATTCGCGACTCTAAAGCAAGAGAAAGCAGTCACTACTATAGAAGCGACACAAGCTCCAACTGAGGGGGACAATGCTGAGGTAAATTTTATCCAAAGGGGCGGCTATCAAAACAATTACCGAGGAGGATTCCAGCAACACAATCAGCAGCATCATCAGCCCTATACCTTTAATCATGTGAGGAATCACCCTGGATTCTCCTACGAAAACCCTCAAGCTGCAGAGCAACCACCACTAGGATTCGCCGTACATGATGGGGCGATAGTGGAGAAGAAGAAGCCAAATCTCGAGGAAATTTTGGCTAAGTTCATGGAAGGCTCCACCGATACGGTAACCAAGCTCAAACAAGAAATATCAGGGGTGAACACCAAGGTTGACCAGGTGCAGAAGCATGTGCAGATCATTGAAAATCAAGTCAGCCAAATCGCCGATGCCCTTGGGACGAAACACAAGCCGGGACAACTCCCGAGCAACACTCAGGTCAACCCCAAGAACCAGAATCAGAGGAACCAGGTGAACGCCATAACCCAGCGAGGGGGTAAGTCTTATGAAGGGCCAACGCAAGCAGGAACAAATACCCGAGATGAAGAAGAAATCGAGCAAGACAAAGAGGGCAGCGCAGACAAAGTTTCGTCGACCGACGAGAGCACCCCGTCGATTGACGAAGCATCAAAATCCCCGTCGATCGACGCGGATTCTCATCGATCGACGCCTGCTCCTACTTCACCCCCGAAGAAACCGCGTCTGCCGTTTCCGCAGCGGTTTGCCAAGACCAAGATGAACGAAAGGTATGCACGTTTTTTGGAGACAATGAAGAAGGTGAACATCAACATCCCATTGGTTGAAGCCTTGCAAGAGATGCCCGGGTACATCAAGTTCCTGAAAGATATGGTCTCTCAGAAATGACCCTTCTTGGAGCATGAGACGGTCAACCTCTTCGAAGAGTGAAGTGCTATCATTCAAAAGAAGATGCCGATTAAAAGGGAAGACCCAGGCTCCTTCACAATCTCCTGTGTCATCGGAGGGGAGACATTTGGGAAAGTCCTCTGCGATTCCGGTGCTTCAATCAACCTGATGCCATTGTCAATCTTCAAGCGGTTGAAGATCAGAAGTATCAAGCCCACAACAATCTCGCTTCAGTCACTTATCCGAAGGGCATTGTGGAAGATGTGCTGGTGAAGGTGAAAGACTTCATTATTCCAGCCGATTTTGTGGTGCTCGATATGGAAAAGGATCGCAACATTCCCCTGATCCTTGGAAGACCATTCCTGAAAACCGAAGGAGCATTGATCGATATTCGAGACGGAAAACTCACATTCAGGGTGAATAATGAGTCGGTGACATTCTCGATCTACAAGGCAATGCAGAAGAACAATGATGGAAGCTACACAGAAGAATGCCACATGATCAACTGCTTCAACTCGGTGATGTCTTCTCCATTCACCTCTCTCAAAAGTGAACCCGACTTCCTGGAAAACTGCTTGCAACATTCTCTGTTCTCGTCAACAAATATGGACGAAGCAACCGAGGAAATCATGGATCAGGTCGTGGAGCTGGACGTGTTTGAGGAAATAACTCGGGAAAAAGAAATCAAAAGAGAGCCACTGCCTGATCGATACAGCCAGAACAACCCAGAAAAGATGGGAAACAAGCCCCCGTCGATCGACGCTACTGCAGCATCGATCGAGGCCGCAGCAAACAGCACGACGATCGATGGAGGGTCTCCATCGATCGACGGCAACCTGAAACAGCCGTGCTCCAGCTCTGATCCACCAGTTCTGGAACTCAAGACACTTCCGGCACATCTCAGGTACGCATTCCTAGGCTCTGATAATACTTACCCTGTCATTGTTTCTGCTTATCTTTCACAGGGAGAGTTGGAGAAACTGCTGCGAGTCCTACGGAAATACAAGTCCGCCATCGGATGGACCTTGGGGGATATCAAAGGAATCAGCCCTTTGCTGTGCATGCATAAAATCATCCTTGAAGAAAAAGCCAAGCCAAAGAGACAAGCACAGCGACGATTGAACCCAATCATGCAAGAAGTTGTAAAGAAGGAGGTTCTCAAACTCCTTGACCATGGTATGATATACCCAATCTCCGACAGTAAATGGGTGAGCCCTACACAAGTAGTAGCCAAGAAAGGGGGGATGCAGATTGTGAAGAACAACGATGGAGAGGAAGTTGCAACAAGACTAGTCACGGGATGGCAGTTCTGCATCGACTACCGAGCTTGGAACACCGCCTCGTGCAAGGATTATTTTCCCCTTCCCTTCATCGATCAAATGCTTGATAGATTATCTGGTTACCCTTTCTACTATTTTCTTGATGGTTACTCAGGGTACAACCAGATAGCTGTGGCACCTGAAGATCCACACAAGACAACATTCACCTGTCCTTATGGAGTGTTCGCCTACCGCCGGATGCCATTCGGATTATGCAATGCACCGGCTACCTTCCAAAGATGCATGATGGCAATCTTCCACGATCTGATCGAAGATATCATGGAGGTATTCATGGATGATTTCTCAGTTTTTGGTAGCTCATTCGATATTTGTCTGCAGAATCTAGCTACTGTACTTGACAGATGCACCGAGACAAACTTATGCCTCAATTGGGAGAAATACCACTTCATGGTGCGGGAGGGGATTGTGTTGGGACATAGAGTATCAGCCGAGGGACTAGAAGTGGATCGAGCCAAAGTCATAGCCATTGAAAAAATGCCACCGCCAACAAATGTTAAGGCTGTCCGAAGTTTCATAGGCCACGCCGGATTCTATAGGAGGTTCATCAAGGACTTCACAAAGATCTCCCGGCCTCTATGCAACCTTCTGGAGAAGGACGTCTCCTTCGTGTTTGATGACGATTGTGTGAAAGCCTTCGATAAATTGAAGGAGGCACTCGTAACAGCACCAATCCTGACATCACCAGACTGGGATGAGCCCTTCACATTGATGTGCGACGCCAGTGACTACGCTGTTGGGGCGGTATTGGGGCAAGTAAAAGGAAGGCTTTTCCATGTAATTCAGTACGTGAGAAAGAGCTTGAATCCAGCCCAATGCAACTACACCACCACGGAGAAAGAGATGCTCACAATTGTCTACACCTTCGACAAGTTCCGACCATATTTGATAGGTTCAAAGACAACCGTTTTCATCGACCATGCAGCCATCAGATATCTGTTCGCAAAGCAAGATGCCAAGCCTAGGTTGATCCGGTGGATACTACCGCTACAAGAGTTTGACTTGGAGATCAAGGACAGGAAAGGGAGCGAGAACGTGATCGTAGACCACCTCTCAAGACTCGAGCCACCGGTCGAAGGGGATGATCAGCAGATGATGATCCGAGAAACATTCCCTGACGAACAGATCTGCATCGCTAGGGAATTGAAAGAGATGTACGATTCCAAGACACCCTGGTATGCAGATTTCGCCAACTACTTGGTTGGCGGTGTTCTCCCTCCGGACTCCTCTCCATATGCAAGGAAGAAGTTTCTGCATGATGTCAGATTCTATTACTGGGAGGATCCCTACTTATGGCGTAGATGTGTTGATGGCGTCATCCGCCGCTGTGTGCCTCAGTCCGAGTGGCAACAAATCTTCGAAGCCTGCCACTCATCTCCTAGTGGTGGCCATCACTCAGCCAACCGGACCGCATTCAAAATCCTTGCCAGCGGATCTACTGGCCATCCATCTACAAGATCTGCTGCGGATGGATAACAGGCTGTGATCGCTGCCAGAGGACCGGAAACATCTCGCAAAGGAACGAAATGCCACAGACACCGGTCATCGAAGTCGAGATCTTTGATGTTTGGGGAATCGACTTCATGGGACCCGTTCCACCATCTCAAGGGTTCTCATACATCCTCTTGGCAGTGGACTACGTATCACGATGGGTCGAAGGTACTCCAACAGTCACAAATGACTCCAAGGTAGTCATCAAGTTCCTACAGAAACTAATAACGCGATTTGGGACACCAAGAGCCTTGGTAAGCGACGGGGGATCCCACTTCTGCAACAAATGGCTTGCTACCCTTCTCGCCAGATACGGAGTCAAACACCGAGTCACCACTCCATATCATCCACAAGGGAATGGGCTGACGGAGTTGTCCAACCGAGAGATCAAGCAAAGGAAGGAGTGGGCGGCAGTGCTTGATGATGCATTATGGGCATACCGCACCGCCTACAAAACACCAATTGAGACGTCACCCTATCAGCTGATCTTCAGAATGTCTTGTCACTTGCCGGTGGAGATGGAGCACAAGGCTTGGAGAGCAGTAAAAGAACTTAACCTAGATTGGAGGACAGCCGCAGAAGAGCGCGCCATGGCATTGAATGAATTAGAAGACTTTCGAGACGAAGCTTATGAGAACAATATCATCTACAAGAATAGGGCAAAGAGGTTCCACGACAAAAGGATTCGCTCACATATTTTCCATTCAGGAGACAAAGTTCTTCTCTTTAAATCTCGTCTCCGATTCATGCCCGGGAAGTTACAATCAAAGTGGGCTGGACCATACACCGTGATCTGCCAATTTATGAACGGTGTAGTTGAACCAGCTGGCCAAGATGGGAAGAGTTTCAAGGTGAACGGACAAAACCTGAAACCATACTTCACACCACTTCAAATTAAAGCGGTGGAGAAGTACTACTTGAACCGTCCTTGAAGGCACAGGTATTGTCGAGCTAGCGACATAAAACCAAGCACTGGTTGGGAGGTAACCCAACACTTTACCGCTTTCTTTATTTCCCTTTTTTTATTTTTTGCCAGTTGAGTCGAGTCAGTCAAATTTCGTATTTTTAGAAAACATTCGAATTGAGTTGGGTCCAGTCGTCTGTCGGAACACGTCGATCGCTGCTTCTTGCCAGCAATCGACGAGGGAACCTCGGTCACGTCGATCGATGCAATTCCTCGTCGATCGATGAAGAAGTTTTGTCTTCGTCGGTCGACGGGAATGCCTCATCGATCGATGTGAACTTTTCTGAGGACTGGACAGAGACGGGTTTAAAACCCAAAACCCTCACTCCTCTCACTCACAAACACCACTTACATGATTTTTTCTCCTCTCTAAACACCCACTCAAATTTTTTTCTCTCCAAATCAGAAGCTTCCACCCAAGGTATGTATCCTAACACTCTCCTCTTCAATTAATTCTTGTCATTGAAGGATTTGAGCATGATTTTGTTAGAAAATTGAGTTTGGGACACTTGTGTCCATTTCTGCAAGTTTGACGATTTCGTTGCTTTCCATGATGATAAATCAATATGGTTGATTGTTTTAGTCGATACACTTCTTTATCTTGGATGGGTAGCTAGGATTGCTTTGAATTTGATGATCGTAGGTTTGGGGGGATAATTCTTGTTTGAAGTGTTGCTCTTATCCTGCTATTTTTGTGATAAATTCTTTCAATCAATGATGTAATATGCTAGGATAGAGGGTGAATTGCATGAATTTCGAATCATTTTGCATGGGTAGAGACATTTTGTGGACAATTGAAAAATTTATTGTTGTAATGTTGGGAATGTTGTGAAGTGGCTCTAAGGAGTTTTGACATGAATTTTTTCCACTACTCTTGCAGATTGATTATGGACTTCCAACCCACCTTCGCAAAGAAGGCTCATGAGCGACGCTTTCGGAAATTCTCTAGCGACGAGTTTGCCGTCAAACAAACACTTTACCCATGCCTGGAAACAATGCATCGGCTGGGAATTCGAGCTGACGTGGAGGCTCTTCTTCGGCGAGTAAACTGGAGTGCTAGGATGACACCACAGTGGCCGACCTATCCATCGCTTGTCTTGGAGTTTTTTGCCTCACTCCATGTTTTTGAGGTCCAGCCAGAGTCTGAGCCGACCACCATCTCCTTCCAGCTGTTGAATGAACACTTCGAGATACCAAGGGACGTGCTTAAAGAGATTTGGGGCATCCAGAAAGGGGGAGTTGGCTTTCTTCCCCCGAGTTTTGACATTGCCCGCTTCTGGAGCCAGATAGCAGCTGATGCTAAGGAGGACTTGCGGGAATTTGACTCGGGGAACCTGAAGCCTTCCTCCATCGACAATCAAGTGTTCCGGTATCTCCAGAGATGCATGGGGGTGTCCATCACAGGCAGACACGAGAGCGGCAAGGTGAGAGTGGGGGAATTGTACGCCATCTACTGCATGCTGACCGGCGAGGAGTTCAGTTTTGCGGCGTTGGTCATAGACCAGTGGAGGCATCAGATCAAGGCCTCCAAGGGCAACATCTAGAGTGGGGGATTGATTACCCCGATTGCGGAGTATGTGGGCATCGATCTGTCAGAGATCGAGTCACTTGAGGAGGACAGCCGAGGACTCGGCACCAAAGCTCTGGTGAAGATGCTGATGTTGTCACCACGAGATGCGGGTTGGTCTCTGCGGATGTCCAATGGGGACAGGTTCCCATTGCCACAGAGGAACCTCACTCGCGTCACTGACTATCACTTCCGTGATAATTGGTGGATGAGCACAGCAGCCCACTTGAGGCTCATGGTCGGAGCACAGGGAGGTCCCGGTACCTCCCGACTTCGTCACCGGCCGCTGGCCCAGCCCGACCAGCGACAGCCACAGACACCTCCAGAAGGACCCGAGGAGGAGGCGCCAGAGGACGACAGACATGATGGGGGAGGAGAGCGGATTCACGATCAGACTGGTGGGCATTTGTTCGGCCACTTTGCGGGAGAGTCTTCATCTTCCGGAGGAGTGGATCTGGCGATGATGTACCAGTTCATGCAGCAGCAGGCTATTCTGCATGCCGAGGAGCATACCCGGCAGGCGACTTTTCGTCAGCACGTGACCACGAGGCTCAACACCCTCGACACGCAGATGCAGCGCCTTCTCCTGAACACCCAGCCCGACTCTGTCTACCTCCGACGCCACATAGAGCGCCAGGACCGTCGGCGGCGACTTCCCGTTTAGCCTGCCCCCGATGTTGAGATGGAGAATCCTTCCGAGGAGGAATAAAGTATCGTTTCCTTTTTCCTTATCTAACTTTCAAACTTGTTCACTCCTTCGAATGGAACAAGTTTGGGGGGATGAGGATAGGAAAAAGGAAACGTTTGTTTGTTTTTATTTTCCTGCCTTATTTTAAGTTTTCGTTGTTTCGTTGTTTTTCTATTTTTGTTTTTGATTTTTGTTTTTTCTGAACCATCACCATCCTTGTTCTTTTGCTTCAATGTGAACAATTGCTCTCTGCAAGGCTTTTTACTCAAAACTAGTATTTTTTTGAACTCTTGATTTGTGGTACTTGTTCTGAGTTGAATAGTCTAGAGTATTGTTTTAGGAGCTTTTGAACATAGGACAGTCGGAACTACTTTTGATTATGTTGGTGTTAGAATTGAATACTTGTCTTTCCTTGGAATTAAATTGTTGGTTGATAATTGAGATATTTGCTGATTAAGAATGAAAATCCATGTGATAGAGTAGCCGATGATATGAGCTGCTTTGCTTGATAAGTTGACTTTTGAAATATAAATTTTTGCA
>JAPKLW010009702.1:0-11976 GCA_026898455.1 Plectranthus barbatus | reverse complement strand
CTGTTTAGGTCTTTTGAGTTGTAAGTCGCAGCTGATCAAGACTCATGCTGGCTACTGTTCACCAGCATGAGATGTACTTACCAGTTGAGAGAAGTCTCACCAGCAAGCGACTGACAAGACTCATGCTGACACTGTTCATCAGCATAAGAGCTAATGACTGGCTACTGTTCACCAGTTGGGAAGGATTTCACCAGCAGGCGGCTGACAAATCCTACCAGCAGAATAGGTGTTCTCACTGACACTGTTCACCAGCGGTGAAGCCACCAGTCATGGGAGATTCCAAGAGTTAACATCAGACAAATTGGTAGACTTAGATTGTGCCAGCGCAAAGTCACCAGCAGAGACTGCCAGAACAAAGATCACCAGCATGTTCTACCAGTCGGATGTTACCAGCAGGATTCAAGATTCGCTCTCCCAGAGTCTTAGAGACAAAAAGAAGATTCGTCTGAGGAATAAACTGACAAAGCATGACTTTAAGGGAGGATACCTTAAAGTCTATCAGTTCAAGACACCAGTTCCGATTCCTCGTACTGACGAATAGTGCCGTTCTGACATAAAGAGATCAATGTCAGATAAAGTGGACAAAAGCATGGCGCTTTCCGGAAATTCCTACCTGCCGCCGTCAGAAGGACATGAGAGGACAGAGACCTTTTCCGGATGAGTCCAAACGGCTAGAAGATTTGAATGGGATCCTGCGTCTATAAATAGGTCGGAGCTACCAACATTTAAGAAGCTTGCTTCATCAACATTCAATACTCTTGACCTACCGAAAGACTGAGAATTTATTACGCTCAAGCAAGCAAGCAAATCTTTCGAGGCTTTACTTAAAGCTTTTCCGTGTGTTGATTTATTCAAACACGAGACTTCAAGCTTCCAGCTTGTAAGTTACAGATCTCGTTGGTGTTCTTTCTCTTCTGAGGAAGTTCACAGCAGCTCTTGTGCCAGCCAGCACTTGAGTTATTACGGGCTTTTTGCCGTATTGAGAAGACACGTTCTTGGGAGAACTAAACACCCACGCAGTCAGCTAAGGAGGTTGAAGTGACGTGCTCGCACTCCACCAGCTGATCAGAGTTGAAGAAGGACAAGGCCGGGAGCGGTTGATCTAGTGAACTGGTGGACGAGGCATTCACCAGCTAGAGATAGATCGTAGGACGCTTGTACCCGATTACTCTTAGTGAAATTTCCAGTGCTACGACTGGAGAGTGGACGTAGATCAGTTGATCGAACCACTATAAATCCTTTATCTTTTATCAGCTTTCTGCATTTCATACTGATTTAAAACCCAGCACCCAAGTGCTGGTGTATATCTGAAAACTGATATAACTGTGCAAACAAGACCTAAAAACATTCTAAGTCTTGAGCTACCAGCTGACGAGCCAGTTGCCAGTCAGCTGAGTACTCAGAGTGCCAGTTGACTTACCAGCTGACAAGGTCCCAGTCAGCTGAGTAACCAGCAGAGCGCAAGAAACGAACTAACACATTTTCCGCTGCCGAGTTATACCCTGATAATCCGGGACCAACAAGTGGTATCAGAGCGGACGGTTCTTATAGACCGTTCGTATCTGAGTCGCTTAGGACCGTGATCCACGTTTCCTTGCGCTCTCTTCTTCTTGCTTGTCTGTTTGATTAGCTCAGGTACATCAAGATGAATATTCCGAAGCTACTCGACTACAAGTCTGTGAAGCATGATACATGGCGGAAGAGGACTCTTATCTCTCTAAAGAGCATTCATCCAGAGATGAAAGATGTGCTAGAGACAGGGCCGATTGAGATCACCAAGATTCAGCACCAGCTAGGAGATCGTCCAGCTGCCGTGATCCCAAAGCCCCAAGATGAATGGAATGCTGAGGACAGGAAGCGGAATCAGTTGGATTCCATTGCTCATGAACTGATCCTGGCATGTCTTCCAGAGTCATTGATGGAGGAAGCACTCCAGTTCAACAATGCCAAGGGAGTATGGGATTATCTTGATAGTCTAGGTCAAGAAACTGATCAAATGAAACGCAACAAATTGCAGGTTGCGGTGGACAAGTATGAGTCCTTCCAGATGCTGCCTGGAGAAACCATCAAGGAGATGGAGGCGAGATTCAACGCCATCGTCAGCGAGCTAAAGTCCCTGGACAGGAAGTATTCAAATGAAGATCTTAATGCCAAGATCCTGTCCAAGATGCCCAAGGAGGACTGGTTCGTGAAGACCACAGCTCTGAAGGAGAAGGACCTGTCCAAGATGACTCCCAAGGAGTTAAAGAAGCTCTTTGAAGAGCGCGCCTCCAAGGCCGTTGCTAAGGCTATGCTGACCAGGACTGAGGTGCCTGACATACCCGACCATGATGATGGGGAGTATGCGTCAGACGAGGAGTCAGAAGAGGAAGCTCTACTGGCACTCATGGCAGCTTTTGGCGAGGAGTCAGCTGAAGGAAGTGCTGACAGTGAAGAGGCACTTGCAGCTGATGATCAGGTACAATCATCAGCTTCCCCAATGCATATCATGCCTTCTATTTGTTTAGACGATTCTGAGTCGCGTTGCTCCGACTCAGAAGCTGTCACTATAGACATTCTTCAAAAAGAATTTTTAAAATTTTATGAAATAAAGAATGTCTTGGCTGGCGAAAATGCTTCGCTGAAAGATCAAATTTCTGTTTTGACCAAGGAGATTGAAAAATCGAGGTCAGTCAGTGAAGAGCTAGCCACTTTGAAAAAGAATCACTTTGAGTTGCTCCAAGATTTTCAAATTACAAAAACTGAGCGAGATAATTTTCACAATCTCGTTCTGGAGCAAGAAAATAGAATAAATTTTTTGAATAAAGGCTCAAAGGATTTGGAAAAGGCTATATCTCATTGGAGAAAGCCTTCTGATAAGTCCGGGTTGGGATTTACAAAAGATTTGAGCATAAATCAGCCCGAACGAATCAGTACTGGTAAGGGTAAGGGCAAACTGGTAAATGCATCAGCACCAGCTGGTAATACCAGTCAGTCCCGTGTGGCTGATCAGCATAGGAACCATAAGTCCAGATACATAGGTGAGTCATCAAGACAAAATCCTCAACTGGCAAGATCCTCTGCTGACAGGACGCCAGCATACCCGAAGACGCAGACTAAGCCGAATTATTCTAAGGCAAGGAAGTCAGCGTCAGCTGCCAGTGGAATCCGACAGCCAGCACCAGCTGTTCAGAGATTCCACGCCCAACCTTACAAGTATGCCAGTTGCCAGCATACTTACAAGGGATCCAAATCTCAGCGGAATACTGAGAGAAGGACATTTCCCTATAGGAGGAACACCTATCGGAGGCCTGAGCTCAATCAAAACCTTTTCTCAAGGGCTGGAAAGGCTAATCATAGTGGTCCACAATTCCAGAGACCACCAAGGCAACACATGCGGTCGGAAAGAAATTTCCGACACCCTCAGAGGAAGAATACTTCCAGAGGAACCGCACACACAGCCACACCTTCCAAAAACAAATCCATGCATTATTTTAAACGGAAGGGAAAGGCCACAAGTGATGTCAGCAAGGGTAACACCGAGCTGAAGATTACTCAAGTCTGGATTCCAAAAGGAATGATCCAGAGATCTAACCCTGCAGGACCCGCTGATGATCGGGGACCTAAATAATTTCATTTTCTTGCAGGAACAGGATCATGCAACACAGCTTCAGAGATCGAGCGAGTGGATCATAGATAGTGGTTGCTCGGCTCATATGACTGGTGAGGAGTTCCTATTTTCTGAGCTCACCAAGGTCAGAGGACCTCCAGTTATTTTTGGTGATAACTCCAAGGGCAGAGTTATTAGCAAGGGCTGCATCGAGAAGGATGATGTCAGAATTGTGAATGTATCCCTTGTCACCAATCTGAAGCACAACCTCCTGAGCATCAGTCAGCTGTGCGACAATGGTTATACCATTGTGTTTGACAAATCAGGGTGCCAGATCAAGAATGAAGAGTCTGGCGAGACCAAGCTGAAAGGTGTCAGGAAAGGAGGTCTCTATGTTGTTGACTGGCAAAGCGGGAAGACTGATACATGCTTTGTAGCCACCAGTTCCATGGAAACTAACTGGCTGTGGCACAAAAGGTTAAGTCATCTAAATTTCAAAACTATTAATTATCTAACCAAGCATGATCTTGTAGATGGTCTTCCCAAGGGCGGGTTCAAGAAGGAAGGAATTTGCAAAGCTTGCCAGCAAGGCAAACAAACTAGGAAGTCCTTCAAGAACCAGTCGCCAGTCTGCCCCAGTACCAGTCCGGTACTCGAGTTGTTACACATGGACCTGTTTGGACCAGTAACACCGCAAACCATTGGAGGAAGATGATACTCGCTGGTGGTAGTCGATGACTACTCGCGCTATACCTGGGTAAAGCTTCTCAGAACAAAGGATGAGGTGAAGATCATTCTTCCAGAATTGATCATCCAAGCTCAGAAACAGAGAGAAGCTGTGGTAAAGCGAATTCGATCAGACAATGGGACTGAATTCTGCAACAGTCTGCTGATGGATTTTTGCGCGGAGGCCGGGATCAAACATGAGAGATCTACACCAAGGCAACCGCAGTAGAATGGACTGGCAGAACGTAGGAACAGGACGCTGAAAGAAGCAGTCCGGTCCATGCTGGCTGAGTCCGGCTTGGGACAGAGTTTCTGGGGAGAAGCGTTGGTGACTGCCTGCTATACTCAGAATAGAAGCGGGATCAACGACAGACTCCAGAAAACTCCCTACGAAGTGTATTTTGGTCGTAAGCCTTCTATAGCTCATCTTCGTGCATTCGGTTCACCATGTTATATCCATAATAATGGGAAGTCGAAGTTAAATGCTTTCTCGCCTAAGGCTGATGAGGGTGTGTTCGTCGGATATGGACATCCCTCTCACAAGGGCTATAGAGTATTTAACAAGACTACCCAGCTTGTGGAAATAACATGCAATGTTGTTTTTGATGAAGCTACTTTAGTGCGCAGGACCTTACGCCAACTGGCTGAAGATGTTCCTGAGGTCGAGGATGTCAGCGACCAGTTGGGCAGGAATTCTTCCGATGCTCAACCAACTGGTTCGACTAGACCTATGAATGGATCATCTTCACAACCAGTTCCCTCAGGTGCCCATCAGCAACCTGAGAGGGTCGGTGATGCAAATGACCTTGCTGAGACCTTACACTCAATCTCCCTGAGTGGATCTAGCAAAAATCAAGGGGGAATTCCGACTGGAATCTTTGAGCCAGAAGACAACGATGAACCAGCTGGAATGGAGATACCAGCTGATACTGACAACGTTGGTGAAGGTTCGGGAAGTCAGTCAGACAGTGGAGCTGAGGAAGATGTTCCGACTGGCGAAGGTCAAACACCAGTTGAAATTCCAGTTCCGACTGGTGAAGGTCAACTGCCAGTTGCAGTTCCAGCTCCGACTGGTGAAAATGTGGAAGCACCAGTTATCAGGACAAAAGAACCTATTTCACAGCCGGCACCAGCAGTCGCTGGTCCTCCCAGATGGCTGAGGGATCACCCAACTGATGCTATTCTCGGTAATCCAGAAGGTTCTGTCCAGACTCGACACGGCAGTGCGCTCCTGAGTTGCTTTATTTCTCAAATGGAACCTACTTCCATAGGAGTTGCGCTAGAATCTGCTGATTGGATTAATGCCATGCAAGAGGAGCTTGCTGAATTCACTCGCAATAATGTTTGGGACTTGGTGGAGAGACCATCACATCAGTCAGTGATTGGCACCAAGTGGGTTTTCAAGAACAAGCGAGATGAGAATGGCACCGTGGTCAGAAATAAAGCTCGTTTAGTTGCCAAAGGTTACAGGCAGTGTGAAGGGATCGATTTCGATGAGACCTTCGCACCAGTTGCCAGAATGGAGGCGATACGGCTGTTCCTTGCGTATGCAGCGTATCACGGCTTCACAGTATTCCAGATGGATGTGAAGAGCGCCTTCTTGAATGGCGAACTAAAAGAGGAGGTTTATGTTGAGCAACCTCCAGGCTTTGAAGTTGGCACCAAGGTGTACAAGCTGAGAAAGGCCCTGTATGGATTGAAACAGGCGCCCAGGGCTTGGTACGAAACGCTGTCACAATTCCTTATCAGCAATGGATTTCGGAAAGGGAAGATTGATAGAACTCTTTTCCTTCTCAAGGATGGAGGTGACATGCTGATGGTGCAGATCTATGTTGATGACATCATATTCGGATCAAGGAATATAACTCTCTGCGAGAAGTTTTCTCAACTGATGCAGACATCATTTCAGATGAGTATGATGGGCAAGTTAACATACTTTCTCGGACTCCAGGTCCAGCAGTCAGCTGATGGAATTTTTATCAGCCAGCAAAAGTATACGAAGGAGTTAATTCAGAAGTATTGCCCAGAGAAAACTAAGTCCCTCAGAATACCTATGAGCACCAGTTGTCAAATATTTCTTGATGAGCAAGGTGAATCAGTTGATCCTACCATCTACCGAGGAATCATTGGATCACTTCTCTATCTCACAGCCAGCAGACCCGACATCTCGTACTCAGTCGGAGTGTGTGCCAGATTTCAAGCCAATCCGAAAAAGTCACACATGGAAGCTGCAAAGAGGATAGTGAAATATCTGAAAGGGACTGAATCTCTTGGAATATGGTATCCCAGAAATGATGAGCTTACCCTCATTGGATATTCAGATTCAGATTTTGCTGGATGCCGTATCGATCGAAAGAGTACCAGTGGTACGTGTCAGTTTCTAGGACACAAGCAAATCAGTTGGTTTAGCAAGAAGCAGCACTCAGTTGCTACATCTACCACTGAAGCTGAATATGTTGCCGCTGCCAGTTGCTGTGCTCAAATTATTTGGATCAAGCAACAACTGGAGGATTATGAAGTGGACACTGGCTGTGTTCCAATCTATTGCGACAACAACAGCGCTATGTGCATCACGAAGAATCCGGTTCACCATTCTAGAACCAAGCACATAGATATTCGACATCACTTCATACGTGATCATGTCGAGAAGAAGGATGTCAGCGTGGACTACATCAGAACTGAAGATCAATTGGCTGACATCTTCACCAAGCCACTACCAGAAGCAAGATTCAAGGAGTTGTGCATCAAACTCGGTCTTCTAGAGATTGATGCGAGCTCAAGTGTTGAGGAAGAATGAGTCCCAGCTCTCATTCTGTTCTTGGTCTTCAGGAGGATGCTGATTACGACTAAGTCCAAGCTCTTAGTTGTTTTCATTCAAGTGGCATCTCTAGCTCACTGATGGTTACTACTGGCGGAACTTATCCCTTAATTGTCTAAGGAAATGAGTCCCAGCTCTCATTTCAATTTGCCAGCATAAACCATCAGTTCAAGCGAAATTGGGTCCCAGCTCCCAATTTCAAGCGATGATAAGAAGTAGATTTCTTGAAGAGAAGATGACGCGGAATAAAATTGAGTCCAAGCTCTCAATTTTCTCATCCTTCGAGTTGTCAGCAGAGAACTGGCGATTTCCTACGACTGACTCGGGTGCCAGTCGTAAGTACCAGTTGTCAACTGGTAAGGAGGCCATGCTGACAGGGGGAAGTATTCAACTGGCATATAACTGTTGACCAGTTATACTACTGATGACCAGTTGAGTCCCAGCTGTATCAGAAAAGGCGGGATTGTTCAAATCCGACTTGCGTGTACAACCCTCAGAATTTAATGCGGCATTTAATGCCACATTTAATGCGCACAGTGACTGCGCAGTCCGACGTTTGGGTGCCACCAATCGCTGCGTGCCACGTCAGCCCCACGGCGTAGCCCACGTCAGCACGACCGCGCACGTCGCACAGGGAACCGGGCCTGCTGATGACCGTCGATCCTCGCTTGCTAAGCGCTGATTCTGGACGTCTGATCCTGCATGGGCCGAGTATAAATACCCGATCACTTCCTTCGGGTTAACCTTTATGTTTCCCTACTTTCAGAACCCTACCTTCAAATTCTCTCATCTTCCCTTGAGATTTTCTGAAACTTGAACATTTTCTGAAGTCATGGCATCATCCTCTCAACCTCCAGCTGACAACCCTACATCTACATCATCCCAGCCTGGTTCGCCAGACCTACCCCTCGCTGAAGCCCATATGCCAACATATACTGGCATAGTGAAGATTGAAGATGTCGATTACACATATCCATTCGCCCGACTGGTTCAGTTGAACAGACCGGCGACCAGGGGACAGCTCTCTAACGCGCAGGTCAGGGCTGCTCAGGTCCAGAAAGAGAAAATATTGAACGCGAAATTGGCCCTGAAAAATTACGGGGAGGAGCTGATGGAGATGATTGACCGAGAAGATCTCCGACAGTACCTGACGGCGACACCCCAAACTTTTCATCCACACATGGTAGCCGAGTTCTACGCTCGGGCCGTGATAGCTGACGACAGGAAGTCTTTCACAACTTCCGTTTTTGGTCACCTGATCACCGTCACTGCGGAATACCTCGCCGATCTCTTCGGACTGAGAAATGAAGGAGAAGATGTGGCCACGTATCTTCAGGATGATACGGTGGAATTCCGGAGGAGGTGAGCGCAGTGGAAGAAGCCAGAAGTCACCGCCTTCCGGACTGGCATGAAGAAGTCCGAGATGGAGGAGTACTGGCAGATGGTGTGCGACATTGTAGTTCGCATGCTACAATGTGAAGTCGGCTCGTACGCCGAGTTGAGCCTGCGGAAGTTCTCCATGATGTGTGCCCTGGTGGATGGAATTCAGGGTAACTGGGCCGAATTTTTCTTTGGCCGGTTGCTGGAGAATGTGGCGCGGAACATCATCGTGCCAACGGAAGGGAGATTTGCCCACGCCGTATCCTTCGGGCTGAGGATCAGCCACATCCTAGAGATGGAATTGGGTGATGGCGTGGATCAGGGGGAGCAGCTGGTTGGTTCCGACTTCATACCAGCCACGAAGGCGAAGCTGCCTCACCCAGATTACAAGAAGCCACGAAGGCTGAAAGGGAAGTCAGCAGTGGACCCTGCTGAGGTCGTTTCTGAGGAGGACTCAGAAGACCTGGGAGAGCAAGTCCCAGCTGTGGCTCTCCCACTGACTGAGGAGGCAAGGGCAGAGCTGATGAGGAAGCTGGAGACGGAGTCTCTCTTCGAAACCATGGAAGGCGCGGTGGCTGAGGCGACTGGTATCCACCCACGGGATGTACAACTGGTACCAGTCACCAAGAAGCCATTCCACAAGAAGCCCAAGACTTCCCAGCACCAGCAGCCACCATCAACTGTTGCATATGACCCTGAGTCTGGGAAGATCTCCATCCCAGTCAAGAAGTCCGTCTTGGGACTGACTGAGGAGGAGACCCTCGAAAGGATGACTCGCAAGAGGAAGCGCATCCAGACCAGAGCTCAGAAGCTGGTGGAGCAGGCGAAGAAGGAGCAGCAAGCCTCCATAGTCAGGAAGAAGCAAGCCCAGGCACGGCTGAAGGCCTTGGCCGACCAGCAGAAGAGAGAGGCAGAGCTGGCAGCCAGGGATGAGAGGTTTGCCAAGATAAAGGCAGAAACATAGTCCAGGCGCCAGGCAGAGCTGGCAGAACAGATGAGACTGGCGGCCAAGGGCAAAGGAAAAGCGCTCGAAATCTCAAGTGCCGGCCGACCAGCACCAGCCCCACCAGGCGAGCTCCTACCTGAAGAAACATTTGAACGCCTGCTGGTGATGGGTACTGACGAAGACATTATGTCTATCGTGGACCAGTACCAGGAGAAAGAGGAAGCTACTGGTGGAGGTGAGGACGTCCCACTGGCTGCGCAAGGGGAAGCCAGTGGAGGAGCTGCAGAAGACCCACTGGCCGCGCAAGGGGGTGCCAGTGGAGGAGAAGAAGAGCGGGCGACCACCCCGGTACAACTGGCGAGCTTCTCGGATATCAGTTCTGAATCCGAGGATGAAGAGGAACCAAGGGCTGAGGAGCCAGAGCAGGAGCCAGCCGCGGAGGTGACTCATTACTCAATGGTGCAGAGGATGGAGCCAAGGGATCTGTTCCCAGACATTGATGATAAGGCTCATCATCCTGCCAGTCGCCCCCGATCCACAGATGCCTCGACATCAACTTCCGGGCGACCAGCAACATTCTCTACATCACCAGTTAGGCGTGCACGAACTGAAAGGCGCCCTTATATGCTCTGCATCCAAGAGCATCAACTGGTTGATGAGGATACCTTCCAGGCTCGAGTGACAGGGGTGCACCGGTGGGAGCAGCGCGGGGAGATGGCATTTCATAATTCAAGAGTGCCAGAGCCATCAGCATTCAACATCATACCCTTCAGCGGACTCCCACACCAGTCGGTCTATGCCTCCAGAATCACTGACTGGTGCCTGCCCCTGCAGCCAGTGGAATATTACAACTCCACTCTCTATGAGTATGCTGAGAACATCACGGTGGAGGTGGAAAATGTCGTCAATGACGAGATGATATCCAGCTATCGTAGACTCTGGAGGGTGGATCCGGAACTATGTCTGGAGTTCCGAAGGTGGCGGATTTTTGATAGATGCCAGCGCCTGCTGACTGTGGAGAAGCGGGCGGTTCTCTATGCCAGGCTGGGTCTTGGCTACTGGAGAGCGGAGGAGGAGTGGGCTAATGCTTTCATGGGCACTGATCCTGAGTACCCCCAGCAGCTGTCTACAAGGAGGATCAAGCGACGCTTGCTGAAAATTGCAGAGTATAGGCAGCTGACTGGAAGCTCCGGCCTCCCGCCACGGAAAAAGGTCAAGTTACCTTTCCTCCAGTTCCGAGTCACCAGTCGGGGGTACCAGCTGACGTACGCGCTCCGACTCCTCAACGTGCTGGTTACCCTCCCGAGGATCCCTCCCTATCATGCTATCCTGTTCGACATGGCTGCCTGCGCCTTGCTGGTAGACCACATTGTGGAGGAGGATCCTTCTAGTGGTTTGTGGCTGACCCTTGCCGTCCCTCCTGTTCCTATTGTCTCGGGCGATCTCGTCCCTGATCATATGGACTGGCAAGTGGTGGATTTCACAGCCCCACCCGTTTTTGACGAAGTCCAGCCAGCTCCAGCTGGGGTGCCAGTAGCAGAGCCAGCAGCTGCTGTATCAGCCGAGGAGTCAGCAGCAGCTGATGCACCAGTCTTGGAGCCAGCAGCAGCACCAGCGGAGGAGCCAGCCCCGATGGAAATATCAACTGCATCTGAACCAGCAGCGGCTCCTTCCGCAACTGATGCACCTTCTTCTTCCATTGAAGTGTCAGCACAGCCAATCTCCGAGATCCATCCCCCTGCGCAGCTTCTTGCAATCATTGATGCCAGGATGGACCAGCGCTTCGCCAGCTTCCAAACCGAGATGACTCAACAAATGGAGTCATTCACCGCTGGAGTGTCCTCCTTTTTGGCGCGGATCCAAGAGGGGGAAAGTGCGCGAGCACGTGCTGAGGCTGAGAGAGCCCGTCTTGCCGAAGAAGAGAGGAGGATTGCTGCTGAGGAAAGGGAGAAGAGCAGACAAGATATGGCAGTGCTCACTGAGATCCTGAGGTCCTTAACCAGCAGAACTCAATCACCAGGATCATCTTCTCAGCCATAGTCTAGCTTCTTCATTTTGATGTAAGTATTTGTATCTCTAGACTAGTCAGTTTTCTATCCTGTACTTGTAACTGCAACATATTAATGGATTGACTACTGACAAGTTGATGACAATTCCTCATTGTCCAGCAAATTGTCTGAGTATTTACTTACCAGCTGAACTTACACTTCCAGTGTAATCAGCACCAGCACTCGTATCACACACTTTAAATCTTTTTGCTCTGATCTCAATTCTCATATTTTAAACGAGCAATATCCCTCTTTGTTTGAGGGGGAAGATTTTAGTTAGAGCTGATGTGAGGAAGTGGTTTCATGGGTTTAGATCTGATAGGTTTATTTTGTAAAACCCTGAAATAATTTGTAACTTTCCTCATCAGCTGAGTGCTCGCTGGTTAGGCTTTGATCGCACCAAAAAGGGGGAAATTGTTGGGAAATTTGGCTAAGTTTCCTCTCCCCAGTAGCTACTTGTTTAGATTCT
>JAPKLW010009701.1:0-11976 GCA_026898455.1 Plectranthus barbatus | reverse complement strand
GGGCCATTTTGGGCTCAATTCAGCATATTTAATTGGGCCAGACCTGGGACCTAATGCAAATAATAAAGTGGGCATATAAATTAATTAATTCCCATGTCCACAACCCAGGACATAATTAATTAATTAATATTAATTCTTTTTCACCACAGAATTAATACTGACCTACCCCTTTATTACCACGTTATGAGAACGGGCTGAATTAATTGAGAATCCCCATATTTAAGGTTACCGGACATTCATTAATTAATCGGAGCCTCTGACAAGCTCTAACTACAATTAATTAATATCTTATAATTCCTGAGTAGTACCACTCAAACCTTATCACTCATGCCTGAACTTAATCAGCCTGCAGGACTTTGACACGATGAATGTTATCGAGCTCCTCATGGAATGTCCCCATCCTATTACTCGGATATGGTTACCTAAGTTCAGTCTCAGGCGGTACTACATGAACTGCTGTTACCCAAGATGCGGATATATGAGCGCGCTGTGTTGGCTCTCCACCATGGCAAGTCAAAGCAACAGTCAACCCGTGCAAACACCTGAACTTTTGTTAGGGTTTGGACTCAATCAATATAACGAGATCTTTTATTCGCTGATGTCAGACAGACGAATATATCTCACTACGGTCCATCAATACGCCACCTCTGCGTACCAGCATGTCAAGTAACCAAGACAGATTACTTATTCAGACAATGCCGCAGCCATCCGAACAGACGTATCCTCATATGCTGTCTCGGCTGTGATTATGTTTATGTCTCACTAGGTCAAGTGATCATACTGTCTTCTGCGATCTACAACACGCCGTATGATCGTCCCTATCGGTGAGACAAGAGGATACCATTGTTCATACATGTACGATTGTTAACAGATAGAAGAAATAAACCGTTTTATACACATTGTAGTAAATGCTTTCAGTATACAAAACCCATCAAGGTGCATTCAATTGTGATTCACCATCTTGCACAGGCGGCCGTGCAGCTGGTTCCATACCTATTCCAGGTATGCTCAGACTGCCACGGGGTTCTCCTGATGGATTTGAATTGTTCTCTTCAATTTCTTGAAGTACAATCTCGCTCTTGGTCTTGTGATTTCTAATGAATTCATGTTCCAGAAATCTTGCGTTGGTACTCACAACGACTTTCTGATATTCTATCATAAAATAAACCACCCTTTGTTTGCCTGGGATAGCCCACAAACAGCATTAACTTAGATCTCCCCTCCAACTTGTCAGCTTCCTTATTCAGCACGTATGCTGGACAACCCCACACTCTTAGCTTGGACAAATTGGGCTTATGTCCATACCAAAGTTCAACGGGAGTTTTAGGAACTGATTTGGAAGGTACTAAGTTAAGTAAGTACGCTGCTGTTTCTAGTGCATGTCCCCAAAAGGAAATCGGTGAACTGGCATAGCTCATCATTGATCTAACCATTCCAACAGAGTTCTATTTCTACTCTCTGCAACACCATTCTGCTGAGGGGTGCCAGGTGCGGTCCACTGGGAAGTAATCCCTTGATGTGCCAGATACTGTAGAAACTCATTACTGAGGTACTCCCCACCGCGATCAGATCGCAGTGCCTTTATGGTTTTGTTCAACTTCTTCTCTACCTCAGCCTTGAATTCCTTGAATTTCTCAAGGCATTCAGACTTGTAGTGAAGTAAATAAACAAATCCATATCTAGAGTAGTCATCTATAAAGGTGACAAAGTATCTGTGCCCACCGCGGGCTTGCGTTGACATAGGTCCACACAGATCAGAGTGGATGAGGTCCAACAAATCATTTTCTCGAGACTCGCTTGCCTTAAAAGGCCTGGTCGTCATCTTTCCCTCTATACAAGATTCACAAACTCTATGTGGAACTACCTGGATTGGATCCATAATTCTACAATTAACGAGTTTCTTGATTCTCTTAAGATTGATGTGACCGAGTCTCAAGTGCCAAAGATGTCACGCCCCCAAACTAGGCCTATGCGACAGACCCACGTGCGAACAATGCACGCTAAGGGTTTTAGCAATTTAAAATATATATAGAAAACAACAGAAGCAACAATGGTTTAGAAATAATTCAAATTCAACCTTGAATGATAAATGAGAATAGCGGAAGCTGTTTGAATAGAAGGAGCAAGGACTCGTGACTTGTAAGGAAATGATTTGAAATAATAATGAGAAACTTCAAGGAATTTGAAATGAATGTAATTCAAACATGAATTAATCAGTGAGGTATAGCGGAAGCAAAATGAAGCATTCATCAACATACGTGGAGAACATATAAAACACATAAATGCTCGAAAAGGTATACCAAGTGGTTTCAATAATGACCTCCACGCGGGTCCAACGTCAAGTACAACTTGGAATAACAAAACGAGTTCAAAATGAAAGAAACGAAATTGGGTCTATGTATAGAGACATAGCCCGTAGCTCATGTACCGAAACAATTTTAACAAACATAGATTGTATGCTAAGAATATGTTCAACTCAATTGGGATCCAAAGATGTCATACGGATAGAAAATGAGAATAAACATTCGACTCAAACTAATTACCAACATTATAGAGGATTCAAAAGACATGCCATTGATCAATGATGTTTTAGATAATTAACAAGAAGGAGATTCATGTACAAGCTTTTACATTTTCTTAAAGAGGATCCACAATTGTTTTAACATCCATCCCCCTTTTTTTCACAACGCCACCGCTACACCACGTCACCTGTCACCTGCATGTGGGGAAAAACACACACAGGGGCTGAGTACACCGCGTACCCAGTGGTCACGTTGTCCCGAAAACAAATACATACATATATGATGGATTCACAGTATCACACACATGCATAGCATAAGGGTCTTATTGAAATGAACTTATGCATGCACAAAACAATTTTTCCTCACATGGATGCATCCACTCAATTTATATGCCATTTATGATCAATCAATCAAGTCATATCATACCATACATGAGGGTTTTATCTTCCCCCTCCACCTTATCCTTCCTTATCATATCAAACATGAGGGTCTCATCTCCCCCCTCCACCTTATCCTTCCTCAATGCTCGTGGCATTGGTATAATCCCCTCCTTGTCCATCCTCAATGCTCGTGGCATTGGTATTTATCATTAGGCACAAAACAAGTACAGTGATCCATCGACACTTAAAATCAAAACATTTTATCATTTTTGAAAATATTTGGCAAAATCATTTTGATAGGATAAAGTAGTGTCCACCTTGTTCGTGGTGATGTTCGACTCACTTTATTCCTCTATGTGTGGTGCTCTCTTTCCACAATTAATATCACCTAATTAAGCAATAACACATAATTACTAGGTGTTCAACTATGCTCATGCATATTGTCTAGTACATTTGACATGTTTCATAAACTTGCTTTCATTTAGGTTACAACTAGCATTCATTAGACATGATTGACATACCCTTAACTTGCATGTTTATTCCTATGTTCGTTTTTGCATCAAATAGTATAACAAGTTGCATGCCCATCATAAGTCTAGTTCATTCTTTCTAAGCATATAATTCATGTTCACTTATTATTCATCATATCATGCTTCTCATAATCTCAATACATCTTATCTACATCAAGAAGTTCTAACTATTCAAGATAATAAAATATTTAATAAAACAAGACATGCTTTCTAACTACAAGACATCTAAAAGAAGAAATAGAAATGAGGTTTAAATCATGCAATATGATCCTATGTAGTTTGGAAATAATTTAGTTTTGTTCTAGGTTTACAAATCTAGACACGCTTTGAATTTGAAAGCTAATGCATGACTTGAAGTAATAATTATTGGAGTGGAAATATGATTTTATGAAATAGTTGTATGCAATAATGTTGTTTTTGTAAAAATGCACAAGTTGATAAAAATGATAAAATGACACTTGTCTGCACAGTCACACAAACAGTAACACAACTTCATGCTCGTGTAATATTTTATGCTCATATCATGGATACACATAAAAGGCTCAACAAGGCTCATTTTCCAATTGGCGGTTCTCAAAAAGGTGTTACGGTTTGATCGGGGGAGTGGGTTGAAATTCAGGGGTCTGCTAGTAGATGAAAACAGGGTGCTGTTTTGTAAAAATCATCACGGTTTCAATATAAGTCATCTCGAGCTGAAATTTTGTGGAAGTGTTTCTAATTGTGTCTATTGTATGTGTGTAAATTTTCAGAATTTGAAACCAAGTACGTTTTTCTGCACAATAACAACAATGCCTGTTGCACAGTTTTGATATTTTGCTTTTCAAAAGCTATAACTTTCCATGCACTTAATATTTTTGAATGAAACCAAATGGAGAATGTTCCTAACACATCAAAGCATATTATATGCAAGTTTCAACTTAAACCCATCACATTTACTATGCCTAATATGCTCAAACATCTCAGATTGAAAACTGGGATTTCAGAATCTATTCACAAAACTGGCGCAGCAACTTGTTTTGACCATAACTCACAAACTACAAAACATTTTCGAGAAATTCCAAATCCTACATGTTCCTAACTCATTGAAGTTTATCATATCCGAATTTTAGTGAAGACTAAGTTTGTTTACCCTGTCTGCCGTACCCTTACAGATCGTGCAGGAAATTAATAATTTCATACATGAACACCAATCATCATTTTCATCTACAATAAGTAAATTCATGCTTAAGAGAGTCCCAATATCATATTCTTGCAGCATAATATCAATCTAGCAATGTAGAACATGATTCATTCAATTTCAATTTAATTCGATAATAATCAAAACTCAAATCATTGATCACACATGCAATTTAACAAACACATAAAGGGTAGATGTAGGATCGAGTCTACTTGTTTGGGTTAATTTTCAGATTTGATCACTTCTCTTCAAGGGTCGATTTCAAGCTCCTCTTGCTCAAATTCTTTGGCTTTCTTCACTCCAACCCGTAGCAGCTCATAGCCCACTCCACTCCGAATTCGCCCTTTTCCTTTCAATTTCGCAGCTAGGTTAAATTTAAGAGATAGGATTTTGATAGGGATTTGATATAGATATCTAGAGGAAGACGAGGGGATTCCGATTATGTAAAAATTGAAGTAGTTCGGCCGAGTTTGGTGGGGGTTTTGGTGGAGAGGACGGCTGGAGCTTGAAGCTCCCTTCAATGGTGTTCTTCTAAATTCGAGAAGATGATAATCGACTAATCGTGCAAGTGGGAGAGAGACCGATGGATGTGGGTGGGGAAAAAGGGAATTTTTATAAAATGGTTTAAATAATATTTATGTATTAGTTAATTAAGTATTTACTAATATGTCCCCAACTTAAAATCAAGATATGCCTTATAATTAATCCAAGATTGTAATTTTCCCTTTTATGTATTTTATTTAATCACTTTGGTACATTTTATTTTATTTCTCACTTTGGGTTATAAAATCCCAATTAAATCAAATTATTCCATCAACATTAATTCAATAAATTCACAATAGTTTCTAGTTTAATTAAACATAGGACCGAAAATCATAATCATGGAGCCAAGAAATATAATCCGAAAATTTCCATCGGAATTATTTTAATTGATGATTGGTTGTGAATAATTCTACATTTATTATTCTCCATAATTTCTCCCCAAATAACTAATCACTAAAATTGGGAATTTAAATCCCAAAATAATATTCAAATAGCTAAATGATCGGAATATAGGAGAGGAGACTATTTATTCTCTCTTCGAATAATTATTTGTTAAAACTGTCGGATTTTTGAGGGTGTTACTAAAGATATGTTATATCCTCACTTGAAGAAAATTTTCTTTTCCGTTGGTTAGACAAATTATATGCCTCTTTCACTGTCGGTTTGTTTGAACATGTAATAACATAAAGAGAATCTTTCAGTGACCCATGAATGATAACAACGTTATTTCTCATGATAGAAACATCTCTACCAAAAACAACGGAAAATCCATCATCAAAGAGTTTGGAAACTGAAATCAAGTTTCGCCGAAAAGTCGGCACAAACAAAACATCTCTTAGTGTTAAAACATTATTCCCAAAACATAAAGTAACATCTCCAATTAATGTAGCAGAGACTCTAGCAGCATTTCCCATGGAGATGGTAATCTCGCCATCTTCAAGCTCTTTAGTCAGCTCGAACCCCTGCATAGAGTAACAAACATGATAAGTAGCTCCAGTATCCACTATCCACGAATGGATAGAAACTGATGCTAAACATGTTTCAACAACTAGTGCAGAAGATGACGTACCTTGTCCCTTGGTGACAAACACCGGACAATTTACTTTACAGTGACCTTTCCTCTTGCATGCAGAACAGACCTTTCTTTTGTAAACTTTGCCTCCAAATCTTTCTATAGCAACCTCACTAGTCGATTCCTTCATGCTCACATCCTCTACACTTGGAAGTGGAAAGTGATAGTCAAGCACAACAACAGACAAGGAATCATTGATCCGTTGAGCAACCTCCAAGAAGTTGATCAACTGATCAAGAGTAAACACCTTGTCTTCGACTATGGAAGTGAAATCATAGAAAGATTATGGAAGGGAGTCGTATATGATATCAGTGAATAACTGATCATTCATATTTCCACCAAATAAGATATAAAATCTTCTGAGGTTATCCATGTGCAGCACATGCTCCCTTACATTACCACCTTGTGCCAGCTTACTGTTCACAATTCTCATTATGAACTTGGCACTGGCAGTCTGTCCAAGCCTACCATAAGTCATAATCAGATCTCTCCAAATCTCAACCGCGTCAGTACAATACTGATACTTGAGTTGGAGCTCCTCAGTCATGGATAACCTGAGCATTGATAATAACTTATCTTTGCTCGCTATCCACTTTTCAAAGGAGTTCCTAGAGAAATCTGAGGACCCAATGAGAGGTACAGTTGGACGAGGCACAAGTAACACAAAAACAGTCTGCGTAGCAAACATGCATCGCTCCATGAGCCATTTCCATTCCAGGAAATTCAAACCTTCCAAGGGATTTTGTGCCAAAATACGAATAATAATAGACATATCTGAAAATGAATAAATAAAATAAATTAAGAACATACAACAGAAAAATTGAAACAAATATGCATGGTAACCCTTAGATAAAAACAATACAATTTATTTCCTCCAATTGCCCAAGCTAATTCACCGCAAGCTACCCGAGTAGACCATTTACGATGAACGCTCAACCAGATCAAATGATCCTTTAATTTCTTAACATTCCAAGTATCTTAAGCAAAAGAAATTAATATTGGAGATCTCAAGACCATGTTCACCTATCCGGAGCAGGGACATCTCAAAAGAGTTATACTCCAGGCAACATCTAAGCCAAAATAACCACAAGCCTAACTCCGGATATTAAAAGGCGATTCGACATACGTACTAGACCCATGCGTCCTGCCCTTAACATCCTTTGTTATCCCACTTAGATTAATCTTAGAGATGAGTGAAAGTTGTCTAAATGCAAGCTACCCGAGTAGACCGTTTGCTTAGAGGCTCCCACTTCTCATCTTAAAATAAGTGTTTTATTTTGGAAACCTCATCGCATTCGAACTTGTGAGGGACCCCTAACGTAAGCTACCCGAGTAGACCGTTTACGCTTCGAGATACCCCACTTCCAATGAGAAGTCGTATTTGTGGAGGTCTAATGATCTTGGTTAGAAAAGAACCAAAATCCAGCTTAGTATTTTAATTCTAAAGGTTTCAAGCGCACACATTATTTTAGGTTCCCATAAATTACGTCAACCCAAAATTCCATCATAAATTAATATGAATCCAGAATTTATAGACATAATTTAAACATAAAATAAATCACATAAGACATGCTCAAAAATTTAAATAATTGCAACATGCTTATTAAAGTAAATAATTAAAGCAAATAGGCATGCTTTCCTATTATTTACTAGTGCGCACATAATAAATCACACCATACGAGAAATAATTAAATAAACTAATAAAATTTCTCGTGGCCCCTTAGATGCAATTACAAATTAAATCCTATCTATTACAAGGCTTTAATTACAATACAGATCTTTAGAATTGGGCTCCCACTGAAAAACTACAAATCGGGCTGCATGGTGGGCCAGAACTAGGGTTTGGAAACCCTAGATGCAGCAGAAACCGCCACCCCAATAGCAGCCCGCCGGCGCCGCCTTTCCGGCCGCTGCCTGCGGCCGGAACTCACGCCAGCCCTCGCTCAGAGCATCTCCTCCGTCAGCCCGCTCGCCAGAGCAGCCGCAGACGCCAGCGAGGACGCCCAAAGCCGCGCGATCCGCACCCTACAGCGCGCAGCTGCGCGCGCGGCCCCTCCTTGCCACCTGCATCGTCACCAGCAGCAGCCACGCAAAGCAGACGCCGGCACTGTCGCCCGAGCGTGAAGCCCGACTGCACCCAGCCCTACGCCTGCTCGCAACCTCTGTCGCACGCAAAGGGAAGACAGGCGCGGCCCAGCCATAGGGTCGAAACCCTACCGCCGCCACCCGCTCCAGTCGCCATCGCCGGTCGCGATGCAGCAGCCGGCCGCTGCTCGTCGGACGCACGCAGCAGCGTGAAGAGAACTGGGCGCGGCCCAGCCGCACGACGGAACTAGGGTTCTACTGCGCCGCCGCCACCCACGCACGCTGCCACCTACAGCGCTGTCTTCTGCCGTCGCCGTCGCCGGCGAGTTCCGCCATGGCTAGGGCTGACCTGGCTGTGGTGTTGATTCTCTGTTCTTCGTTTCTTGTTCTTCTTCCGGATCTCAATTTTACAGATTTGAATAATAAAAAATACAAAAATTACAGATCTACAATCTATTACAATTTTTGTCTATCAAATCTAACCACAGATTTCTCGTGGTAAAAACAGATCCAAAAAAAACGAGAAGGCCACAAGTACAAAATATCATCCACAATAATTTAAATCCATCCATGAACATACAAATTCATTTAATTAAATTTATTAAGGACAGAGCCTAAGAACTGGAACCTGGCTCGGATACCAATTGTAGGATTGGAGTCTACGGTCAACAACATGAATTGTTATTTAATTCGCAGGACCGTTCTTAGGATATCAAAATAAATTCAATGAAATAAACCATGCGAATCCTATGCATGCTCCTACAAACTTAATTGTATAGGATGGATTAAGAGAAATACCTTTCTTCAATCGTTTGATCTACAGATCTAGATCGGAGAATGAACGATGAAGTTAGATCTGAAGCGGAATGGAACTCCCTCTTTGATTGTGTTCCTACAGATCCGATCTTCTGATCTGTTCCCTTGCGCCTCGGAAATCTGGTGAGGATTATCCACCAAGTTGAATCAGAAAGCCGGAGGATTTGATCAGAAAAATCCCTCCTTCTGATCGCCCAAAGTCGCCCTCTCTCTCTCTCTCTCTCAATATTCTAATTGAATATTAGTTGTATACTGTGGTGGCTACATCTGATCTGAGAGGGAAAGACTAAATATAGTGTTAGGGTTTTGAGAAACCCTAACCCTAATTGGGCTTGAGCAGTGTGTGGGCCAGACCAGGGATCAAATGCTAATAATAAAGTGGGCCCTCTTTATTAATTAATTCTTCCTTGTTCAACCCAGAACATAATTAATTAATAAAACATTGTTTTAACCTTCACCACGGTAACAATGTTGACTCGCCCCTTTATTACCACGTTATTAGGAACGGGTTGCATTAAACTAACATGATCCACATATTTAAGGTTTTAGACATTCATTAATTAATTTGGTTTATGACAATTAACCACAATTAATTAATATCTTATTTCCTGATTAGTACCACTCACTTCTTTTCTCTTATGCTTGAACAAATCATTCAGCCTGCAGGACTTAGCATAAAGAACCTTGTGAGCTCATCAGAGAATGTCACCATCCTGAAACGGATATGCTTACCTATACATCCAGCCTAAGCAGACCCCACACAAATTGCCAACACCCAAAGTGCAGGTATAAGAGTACATGTAAGACTCGCCACCATAGCATATCAAAGTGTGGTCAATCCGTGTGTGCCCCTTATCCTTCAGTAAGGTTTAAGATCATAGGAAGTATGTTAGGGATCTGGCCCATTCATATGTCAATGAGAATGGCACATCCCACTGTTGATCCCATCAATACATAAACATGTACCGACACATCATGTAGCTAGGATAAGCCCACTTATGAACCGATGTGCCGCAGCTTAAACCAACAGCCTATCCAGGGACTAATTCAGTTGTGATACTGTTTATATCTCGCTAGGTCAAACGAACCATATGATCCTCTGTGATCTCCTACACACCATATGGTCATCCCTATCTACGATATAAAAGGATATTATAGTTCGTTATATGTTCACATTTATCAGATAGCGAGAATTGTTGATGTAACACATAAATGAAGGCCAGTATACAAACACTTAATCATTTATGCTTTCTGTATACAATCCCAACAAAACACAGCTCAATAAGGATCTTGTTGGCCATTGTGGTGCAACTTGATCTGGAACTGTTTCAGTTAGACATCAAAACAACCTTCCTACATGGTGAGTTGGAGAAGGTGATCTATATGGATCAACCTCCGGGTTTTTAGGTAAATAGAAAGCTTGATAAGGTCTGTCTATTGAAGAAATCACTTTATGGACTTAAGCAAAGTCCAAGACAGTGGAATAGGAAGTTTGATGCTCATATGTTGGACATTGGGTTTGTGAGATCCGAGTTTGGTAAGTGTGTATACCTCAAGGAAGGTACATATAAGAGGCTAATTTTCTTGTTGTTTTATGTTGATGATATGCTCCTTGTAGGGAAGCATATCAATGATCTTAATAAGGTTAAAGCTTATCTATCTTCAGCATTTGACATGAAGGACTTGGGGGAAGCCTCAATGATTCTTGGGATGGACATCTTGCGTGAGAGACATGATGGAAAACTAAAGCTGGTTCAAACCAATTACTTGCTGAAAGTGTTAGAGAAATTTGGAGTAAAAGAGAGCAGGCCTCTTGCAATACCCTTGAGTTTGGATGCCAAACTAAGTCAGAAAAGGCAGCCGGAGACTGAAGATGAGAAGATGTATATGGATGATATTCCATATGCAAGTGTTATTGGCAGTGTGATGTACCTGATGTGTGCACATGACCAGACATTTGCTATGCAGTAAGTGTCACTAGCATATATATGGCAAAGCCGGGGAAGGATAATTGGAATGCAGTAGTGGGGATATTCAGATATCTGAAAGGAACAGTTAGTCATGGGTTGATATTTGAAAGGAAAGATAAGTCGAGCTCAGAAGCCTTGATCGGGTATGTAGATGCCGATTATGCGGCCTGTAGAGACAATAGAAAGTCTCAGTCTAGTTTTGTCTTCAACCTATATGGACTGGCACTAGCTTGGAAATCCAACCTTCAGTCAGTTGGTGCTTTGTCAACTACTGAATCCGAATTCGTGGCAATCACGAAGGCCATTAAAGAAGCCATTTGGCTGAGAGGAATTATTAATGAGTTGAGAATCTCTCAGAAAACAGTCACTATATGGTGTGATAGCCAAAGTGCATTACATTTGGCTAAACACCCTGTGTTCCACAACAAATCCAAGCACATTGATGTGCAATACCACTTCGTTCGAGATATTGTGGATAAAGGTTGGGTATAGTTACAGAAAGTTCACACAGATCACAATGCAGCAGATGGGTTAACCAAACCGATCCCTGCTGCGAAGTTTAGATATTGCCTCACCCTTATTGGAATGTGTTGATCTGTTGATCAGCATGTATGCTCTGTAATGGGGCTAAGAGGAAGGAAGTGGACTAATGGTTGAGCTATAGTCAGGAGGGAGATTTGTGAAGTTGACTGAATGGGAGTATGCATGAGAATGGAGGATGTGTACGTTGCTAAGATTGAGGTTTAAACTCTTATTTTTGGCTGAGTAAGTGTAAAGTCGCATTTTGATCAAAAAAAAAAAAAAAAAAAAATTTTAAAGTCACATTAAACTTATAATAGCGGGTTTATATTTTCTGGGATGTGTGAACAGTCCACGTGTAA
>JAPKLW010009700.1:0-11978 GCA_026898455.1 Plectranthus barbatus | reverse complement strand
AAGTGCTTCAGTGAAGAGTTCGGTACAAATCATGATATCTCCATAAAAATGATGGAAGTTTTTGAAAACTTGTACCGAATCGATCATCTACAAGTATGTTGCAGACATTCAAGCATCGGAGTTATGGATTGATTGGGAATCAACTTTATAAGTGCTTCAATGAAGAGTTCGGTACAAGCCACGATATCTCCATCAACAAATGAAGGAACTCTTCGAAAACTTGTACCGAATCGATGGTCTCGATGAGCTATACTAGTATGTTGCTCACATTCAAGCAGCGGAATTGTGGATTGATCGGAAATCAACTTTATAAGTGGTTCAATGAAGAGTTTGGTACAAACTACGATATCTCCTCAACAAAAGATGGAACTATTTGAAAACTTGTACCAAATCGATCTTCTAGATGAGTTCTACATGTACGTTGCACACATTCGAGCAGCGGAGTTGTGGATTGATCAGGAATAAACTTTACAAGTGCTTCAACGAAGAGTTCGGTACAAACCACAATATCACCTCAACAAATGAAGGAAATCTTTGAAAACTTGTACCAAATCGATCGTGTCGATGAGTTCTACAAGTATGTTGCACGGATTCGGGCAACGGAGTTTGGTACAAACCACGATATCTCCACCAAACAATGATAGAACTCTTTCAAAACTTGTACCGAATCGATCGTCTCGATGAGCTCTACAAGTATGTTACTTACATTCAAGCAGCGGAGTAATGGATTGATCGGGAATCAACTTTATACGTGCTTCAGTGAAGAGTTCGGTATAAACCACAATATCTCCATAACAAATGATGGAATTCTTTGAAAACTTGTACCTAATCGATCATTTACAAGTATGTTGCACATATTCAAGCATCGGAGTTAAGGATTGATCGGGAATCAACTTTATAAATGCTTTAATGTAGAGTTCAGTACAAACCACGATATCTCCTCAACAAAAGGATGAAACTCTTTGAAAACTTGTACCAAATCGATTGTCTCGATGAGTTCTACTAATATGTTGCACACATTCGAGCATCGAAGTAGTGGATTGATCGGGAATCAGTTTTATAAATGCTTGAATGAAGAGTTCGGCACAAACCACGATATCTCCTCAAGCAAAGATGAAACTCTGTGAAAACTTGTACCAAATCGATCGTCTCAATGAGTACTACAAGTATGTTGCACACATTCGAGCTACGGAGTTGTGGATTGATCGGGAATCAACTTTATAAGTGTTCAATGAAGAGTTCGGTACAAACCACGATATCTCCTTAACAAAAGATGGAACTCTTTGAAAACTTGTACTGAATCAATCGTCTTGATGAGTTCTACAAGTATGTTGCACACATTCGAGCATCGGAATTGTGGATTGATCGGGAATCAATTTTATAAGTACTTCAATGAAGAGTTGGGTACAAACCACGATATCTCCTCAACAAAAGAAGGAACAATTTGAAAACTTTTACCGAATCCATCGTCTCGATGAGTTCTACAAGTATGTTGCACACATTCGAGCATCGAAGTTGTGGATTGATCGGGAATCAACTTTATAAGTGCTTCAATGAAGAGTTTGGTACAAACCTCAATATCTCTATCAACAAATGATGGAACTCTTTGAAAACTTGTACTAAATCGATTGTCTCGATGAATTCTACAACTATGTTGCAAATATTCGAGCATCAGAGTTGTAGATTGATCAGTAATCAACTTTATAAGTGCTTCAATGAATTGTTAGGTACAAACTACGATATCTCCTTCAACAAATAATGGAACTCTTTGAAAACTTGTACCGAATCGATCGTCAAGATGAGTTCTACAAGTATGTTGCACACATTCAAGCATCAGAGTTGTGGATTACTCGGGAATCAATTTTATAAATGCTTCAATGAAGAGTTCGGTACAAACCACGATATCTCCTCAACAAAGGATTAAACTCTTCAAAAACTTTTACCGAATCGATCGTCTTGATGGTTCAACAAGTATGTTGCTCAAATTCGAGCATCGGAGTTGTGGATTTATCGAGTATCAACTTTATAGATGCTTCAATGAAGATTTCGGTACAAACCATGATATCTCCTCAACAAAGGATGGAACTCTTTGGAAACTTGTACCAAATCAATTGTCTAGATGAGTTCTACAAGTATGTTGCACACATTCGAGCATCGAAGTTGTGGATTTATCGGGAATCAACTTTATAAGTGCTTCAATGAAGAGTTCGGTACAAACCACGATATCTCCTCAACAAAAGTTTGAACTCTTTAAAAACATGTACCGAATCAATCGTCTCGATGAGTTCTACAAGTATATTGCAGACATTCGAGCATCAGAGTTGTCAATTGATTGGGAATCAACTTTATAAGTGCTTCAATGAAGAGTTCAGTACAAACCACGATATCTACTCAACAGAGATGGAACTCTTTGAAAACTTGTACCTAATCGATCGTCTCGATGAGTTCCACAAGTATGTTGCACATATTCGAGCAACAGAGTTGTGGATTGATCGGGAATCAATTTTATAAGTGCTTTAATGAAGAGTTCGGTACAAACCACGATATCTCCATCAACAAGTGATGGAAATCTTTGAAAACTAGTACCAAATTGATCATCTCGATGAGTTATACAAGTATGTTGCTCACAATCAAGAATCGGAGTTTTGGATTGATCGGGAATCAACTTCACAAGTGATTCAATGAAGAGTTAGGTACAAACCACAATATCTCCATCAACAAATAATGGAAATCTTTGAAAACTTGTACCTAATTGATCGTCTCGATGAGTTCTACAAGTATGTTGCACACATTCGAGCATCGGAGTTGTGGATTGATCGAGAATCAACTTTAAAAGTGCTTCAATGAAGAGTTCAGTACAAACCACGATATCTCCTCAAGAAAAGATGGAACTATTTGAAAACTTACACCAAATCGATTGACACGATGAGTTCTACAAGCACGTTGCACATACTCGAGCATCGGAGTTGTGGATTGATCGGGAATCAACTTTATAACTGCTTCAATGAAGAGTTTGGTACAAACCACGATATGTCCTCAACAAAAGATAGAACGATTTGAAAACTTGTGCCGAATTGATCGTCTCGAGGAGTTCTACAAGTATGTTGCACACATTCAAGCATCAGAGTTGTGGATTGCTCGGGAATAAACTTTATATATGCTTCAATGAAGAGTTTGGTACAAACCACGATATCTCCTCAACAAAAGATTAAACTCTTCAAAAACTTTTACCGAATCGATCGTCTTGATGAGTTCGACAAGTATGTTGATCACATTCGAGCATCGGAGTTGTGGATTTATCGAGTATCAACTTTATAGGTGCTTCAATGAAGATTTCGGTACAAACCACGATATCTCCTCAACAAAGGATGGAACTCTTTGAAAACTTGTACCAAATCAATTGTCTAGATGAGTTCTACCAGTATGTTGCACACATTCGAGCATCGAAGTTGTGGATTATCGGGAATCAACTTTATAAGTGCTTCAATGAAGAGTTCGGTACAAATCACGATATCTCCTCAACAAAAGATTGAACTCTTTGAAAACATGTACCGATTCAATCGTCTCGATGAGTTCTACAAGTATGTTGCAGACATTCGAGCATCGGAGTTGTCGATTGATTGGGAATCAACTTTATAAGTGCTTCAATGAAGTTTTCAGTACATACCACGATATCTACTCAACAAAGATGGAACTCTTAGAATACTTGTACCTAATCGATCGTCTCGATGAGTTCCACAAGTATGTTGCACATATTCGAGCATCAGAGTTGTGGATTGATCGGGAATCAACTTTATAAGTGCTTTAATGAAGAGTTCGGTACAAACCACGATATCTCCATCAACAAGTGATGGAAATCTTTGAAAACTTGTACCAAATTGATCATCTCGATGAGTTATACAAGTATGTTGCACACATTCAAGAATCGGAGTTTTGGATGGATCGAGTATTAACTTCATAAGTGCTTCAATGAAGAGTTTGATACAAACCACGATATCTCCATCAACAAATAATGGAAATCTTTGAAAACTTGTACCAAATTGATCGTCTCGATGAGTTCTACAAGTATGTTGCACACATTCGAGCATCGGAGTTGTGGATTGATCGGGTATTAACTTAGGATACCAGGAACAAATTTCAATTAAATAAACCATGTGATCCTATGCATGCTCCTACAAAATTAATTGCAGATGATGGATTTAGAATACCTTATTTCACTGTTGATCTACAGATCTAGATCGGAGCCAATAACGATGAAATAAATCTGGATCTGAATCTGAACGCCGGCGATAAACAGTTGTTCCTACAGATCTGATCTTCTGATCTGTTCCATTGCTCCTTGGAAATCTGGTGAGGATTATCTACCAAGTTGAATCTGAGATCTGGAGAAATCGATAAAGTTTCTCCCTCTGGATCGCCACCGCCACTCTCTCTCTATTTTCAATATATTGAACAGTCTCTTAAGTGATCTGATAGAGAGAAGGCCTTTATATAGTGTTAGGGTTTTGAGAAACCCTAACCCTAATGGGTTGTGAGCAGTTCATGGGCCAGACCAGGAACCAGATGCAAATAATAAAGTGGGCCCTCTTTATTAATTAATCCTTCCTTGTTCAACCCAGAACATAATTAATTAATAAAACATTGTTTTAACATTCACCACGGTTACAATGCTGACTCGCCCCTTTATTACCACGTTATTAGGATCGGGTTGCACCAAACTAACATTATCCACATATTTAAGGTTTTTGACATTCATTAATTAATTTGGCTTATGACAATCAGCCACAATTAATTAATCTCTTATTTCCTGAGTAATACCACTCACTCCTTTTCACCTATGCCTGAATTAAATAATACAACCTGCAGGGTTTAGCATAATGAACCTTGTGAGCTCCTCAGGGAATGTCACCATCCTGAAACGGATATGCTTACCTAAACGTCCAGACTAAGCAGGACACACACAAATTGCCAACACCCAAAATACGGGTATAAGAGTACATGTAAGACTCGCCACCATGGTAAATCAAAGTGCGGTCAATCTGTGTGTGCCCCTTATCCTTCAGTTAGGTTTAAGATCATAGGAAGTATGTTAGGGATCTGGCTCATTCGTATGTCAATGAGAATGGCACATCGCACTGTTAATCCCATCAATACATAACCATGTACCGACACATCAAGTAGCTAGGATAAGCCCACTTATGAACCGATGTGCCGCAGCTTAGACCGACAGCCTATCCAGGGACTGTCTCAGCTGTGATATTGTTTATATCTCGCTAGGTCAAACGACTCATATGATCCTCTGTGGTCTCCTAAACACCATATGATCATCCCTATAGGCGAGATAATAGAATATTATGGTTCGTTGTATGTTGGTTTCATCAGACAGCGAGCATTGTTGTGGCAACATATATGAAGACCAGTTTACAAAACTCTTAATCATATATGCTTTCAGTATATAATCCCAACAATCTCCTACTTATACTTAAAGCATAATACCATTGCTTTGTCAAAGTATTAAGTGTGTCTATACTGTCAATCACTCCCACTGCATTCATGTTACCTCTTGTCACGATTTCTCGTATGATATGATACTACACATCCTATGTGTTTCAGCACCTTGTGAGTATTGGGTTCCCTTGAGTTTATCATTGCACCAACATGATCACAATTGCATGTGACCTTATGAGGCAAACTTAGAACACACACCTCTAGAGGATAACACCGGAGTTATACTGCTTCTTGCGAAGCTAATGAAGCTGTCGAAAAACACAGCCTTTATACCAGAATCTGCAACACACTTCTGTGTTGAATTCCTATAACTCATCCTCCAAGGCCAACACATAGTTAGAGGTCGATTTCCTTTCCTTATGATCCTCCTGGATATCCGATGCCATTCAACTAACAAGGCTCATTCACTAACCAAGTCAAGGTCTGCTGCTAGGGTATTTGGAACTGATTTAGAAGACGCTAGATTAAGCTAACATACAACTGCTTTTGGCGATGTTCCTAAGACGAAAATTTGGCAAAGTTGGCATAACTTATAAACTTTTAAAGAATCTTATTTCGTTTTACATATACTATCCCAATCGAAGGATAATAGGTGTAGCTAACTGGGATGGAATCCCTTTGCTCTACCAGATACTGTAAAAAACACATCACTTAAGATACTCCATAATGTTTTTACGGTTTTGTTTAACTTATTCTCTACCTTAGTCTTGAACGCTCTTGATTAAAGCAAGAGACTAAGACTTGTAATGAACTAGATAAACATATCCAAATCTTAAATGATTACAGCATCAATGCATGTTAAGGCAACTGCGGAAGTAGATCAAACCAGCAAACCAGAGCAAACACGAAATAATTTATAGAGATATAATTCGCCTAATAAAAGGCCTAGTTACCATCTTATACCTCTAAGCAGTTGTCATAAGTACCATTCTGAGGAATACCTGGATTGAATCCATAATTCCATGAATTACTTAAAACTACTTAGACTGATGTAACCTATCTCTATAGAAATTCTTTAAATTATACCTTAGAACACTGACAGTTTATGTAATCAAGTAATGAAGAGACAATCATCCATAATAGAAAACAATGTTATTCATTATGATAGAAAAAACTCTATCGAATAACTGATAATCCATAACAATAGATGAAAATTGTTTATCAAAACAAAACCAATATCTCTTAAGAATTTTAACATAAACTTAAAGCAAATAACTCCAACAGCTTGAGAAGATCTCTAGCATCTTCTTTGAAGTTGGTAATCCGTCATCCTCAAGCATCATCAGCTTGATTCCCTGCATAGTGCAGCCAAAACATGATTAGTACTCACAGTAACCACTACTCACTAGGAGTAGAAAACTGATACTAAACATGTAAATGATGACGTACCTTGTCCGTTGGTGTTAACACCTGGACAATTTGCTCTCCAGTGTCCTATCTTGCCACAGCGGTAACACTTGCCCTTTCCTTTAACTTTCCCAGCCTTTTTCTTTGGAGCATAAATTCCATTGTTCCCACCACCAGTTTTCTTGTTCCTGTTCCTAGCCGTTCTCTTAGTATTTGCTCGTTTAGGAGCAGCAGACCGGCTACCGGAAGAAACCAAAACTTCTTTCTCGGGTTCCATAAGGGACTGAGCTGCCATCAAGTCACTGAGTAACTTATTAAGAGTATACTCCTTCTTGTTCATCATAACATTCAACCTGAAGTTTTCAAAAGACATGGGAAGAGAATTTAGTATGATATCGACTTGGGCTTCTGCGTCAATACCACCACCATGCAACGTTAGTTCATCCATGAGGTGAGTCATGGTAACCACGTGCTCTCTCACTAAATTGCCTTCAGACATTTTCTTACTCACAATCTCCTTCATGAGATTGAATCTGACAGTTCTGTCCGTTTCCCCATAAGTCGCTGCTAGATTATCCATAATCTCACAGGCCTTATCATAATGCTGATGCTGCAGCTGCAGTACCTTACTCATAGTGGTCATCATGTAGCATTTCACTACATTATTAGACTTGATCCACTTATTGTAAGACTGCTGCCGCTCGGCAGTAGCATCAGCAGCTAGGACTGGCGGACAAGGATCGGTAAGGACAAACTTGTGTTCTTCCGCGACAAGGATATAATCCAAATTACGTTTCCATTCAAGGAAATTCGGACCATTGAGAGGATTTTGAGCGAGGATATTAATGACATTATTCATAAACATATCTGAAAACAAATAAGTGAATTAAAGTAAGCACATACTACGAACAATTGAAACAAATATGCATAGAACCTTTAGATAAAGCAATGCAATTTGCTTCCTCCAATTGCCCAAGCTAATTTACCGCAAGCTACTTGAGTAGACATTTACGGCAAACGCTCAACCAGACCAAATAGGTCCTTTAATTTCTTAACATGTCAGGTATCTTAAGCAAAAGAAATTAATATTGGAGATCTTAAGACCATGTTCACCTATCCGGAGCAGGGACATCATTCATGAGTTATACTCCAGGCAACATCTAAGCCAAAAAATAACCACAAGCCTAACTCCGGACATTTAGAGTGATTTAGCATACGTACTGGACCCATGCCGCATGCCCCTCACATCCTTTGTTATCTCATTTAGTTTAATCTTAGAGACCAGTAAAAGTTGTCTCAATGCAAGCTACTTGAGTAGACGTTTGCTCAGAGGCTCCCACTTCTAATCTTAAACTAAATGTTTTATTTAGAAACCTCATCGCACCAGACCTAGTGAGAAGCCTCTAATGCAAGCTACTTGAGTAGACGTTTACGCTTCAAGATGCCTCACTTCCAGTGAGAGGTCGTGTTTGTGGAGGTCTAATGATCTTCGTGTTTGTGGAGGTCTAATGATCTTCGTTAGAAAAGAACCAAAATCTAGCTTAGTATTTTTAATTCTAAAGGTTTCATGCGCACACATTATTTTATGTTCCCATAAATTATGTTACACCCAAAATTCCATCATAAATTAATATGATCCCGGAATTTATAGACATAATTTAAAACATAAAATAAATCACATAAGACATGCTCAAAAATTAAATTGCAACATGCTTATAACAGTAAATAATTAAAGCAAATAATCATGCTTCCTATTATTTACTAGTGCGCACATAATAAATCACATCATTACGAGAAATAATTAAATAAACAAATAAAATTTCTCGTGGCCCCTCAGATGCGATTAAAACTGAAAATAATTAAATCTAACTATTACAAGATTTATTTTTCAGTACAGATCTTCAAACTGGGCCTCCGTTCGACTTGAAATCTGATTTGGATTGGGAAAACAACATTTGGGCTTCAAATTAGGGTTTCAGGCCCAAAGGGAATGCCAAACCCTAATTTCAGAACAGCGGGCCGCCTCCGAGCTGAGAAGCCCGATATCTGGCCCGGGCTTGGAAACCCTAGTTTCACAACCAGCCACCACCCTAGGTTTCAGCCCCACCGCCGTCTTTCTGGCGCCGCCACCGCCGGAGCAAGCCGCCAGCCTTCATCGCCGGCCTCGCCCGCTGCCCAGCAACGTCGTCAGCCCGCTCGCGGCGCCGTGGAGTCGCCGCAGCTGCCTGAAATGCGAGCTCACGCTCGCTGCAGCAGCTTCACACCACGCGCCTCTTCTGTGCACGGCCGCCATCCGATACCACCACCATCATCGGTGTTAGCAACGACAGGAAAGGAGGAAGGAGGTGGGCACGCGAACGCCGGCGAAGGCACGGCCCAGCCGTGCGCAGCACGGATCTGCTGCGCGCCGCCGCCACCCTCGCACACTGCTTGCTGCCGCAACTTGCAGAGTCGCCGGCCACCTCTGAGCAGGCCGAGCGCGCCCTCCGTTCTCGCCTGGGACGACTGTCGCCGCTGCTAGACCAGCCATGCTCGCCAGAAAAATGCGAACGGCAGCAGCAAGACCTAGGGTGCGGCCCAGCCGCAGGGGGGATCCCCTGCCGCTGCCACCCATCGCCGCGCAGGCGCCCGCCCACCACCGCCGGCGGCGCAGCCGCTGGCGAGATGTGGTGGATGAAGGGCTGAACCCTAATGGGTGTTCTTCCATGTTGTTCTTTGTTCTTCGTTCTTCAATTCTTCCGGATCTCAATTTTACAGATTTAAAAAATAGAAAATACAAAAATAGATCTAAATCTATTACATGATTTTCCCTATTAAATCTAACCAAAGATTTTCTCGTGTTGAAAACAGATCCAAAAAAAATGAGAAGGCCACGAGAACAAAAACATCCAAAATAATTCAAATGCATCCATGAACATACATATTTATTTAATTTCAATCTATCCAAGATAGAGCCTAAGAACATGAACCTGGCTCTGATACCAATTGTAGGGTTGCCATTAATTAAATTCTTGTCAATGATCATTTTTAGGATACCAGGAACAAATTTCAATTAAATAAACCACGCGATCCTATGCATGCTCCTACAAAATTAATTGCAGATGATGGATTTAGAATACCTGATTTCACCGTTTGATCTACAGATCTAGATCGGAGCCAATAACGATGAAATAGATCTGAATCTGAATCTGAACGCCGGCGATGAACAGTTGTTCCTACAGATCTGATCTTCTGATCTGTTCCCTTGCTCCTTGGAAATCTTGTGAGGATATCTACCAAGTTGAATCCGAGATCTGGAGAAATCGATCAAGTTTCTCCCTCTGGATCGCCACCGCCGCCACTCTCTTAATTTTTAATATACTGAACAATCTCTTAAGTGATCTAATAGAGAGAAGGCCCTTATATAGTGTTAGGGTTTTGAGAAACCCTAACCCTAATGGGCTGTGAGCAGTTCATAGGCCAGACCAGGGACCAGATGCAAATAATAAAGTGGGCCCTCTTTATTAATTAATTCTTCCTTGTTCAACCCAGAACATAATTAATTAATAAAACATTGTTTTAACCTTCACCACAGTAACAATGCTGACTCTCCCCTTTATTACCACGTTATTAGGAAAAGGTTACACCAAAGTAACATGATCCACATATTTAAGGTTTTAGACATTCATTAATTAATTTGGCTTATGACAATCAACCACAATTAATTGATCTCTTATTTCCTGAGTAATACCACTCAATCATTTTCACTTATGACTGAATTAAATAATTCAACCTGCAGGGTTTAGCATAATGAACCTTGTGAGCTCCTCAGGGAATGTCACCATCCTGAAACGGATATGCTTACCTAAACGTCCAGACTAAGCAGGCTACACACAAATTGCCAACACCCAAAATACGGGTATAAGAGTACATGTAAGACTCGCCACCATGGTAAATCAAAGTGCGGTTAATCTGTGTGTGCCCCTTATCCTTCAGTTAGGTTTATCATCATAGGAAGTATGTTAGGGATCTGGCTCATTCGTATGTCATTGAGAATGGCACATCCCACTGTTTATCCCATCAATACATAACCATGTACCGACACATCAAGTAGTTAGGATAAGCCCACTTCTGAACCGATGTGCCGCAGCTTAGACCGACAGCCTATCCAGGGACCGTCTCAGCTATGATACTGTTTATATCTCGCAAGGTCAAACGACTCAAATGATCCTCTGTGATCTCCTATGCACCATATGATCATCCCTATAGGCTAGATAATAGGATATTATGGTTCGTTGTATGTTTGTTTCATCAGACAGCGAGCATTGTTGTGGCAACATATATGAAGACCAGTGTACAAAACACTTAATAATATATGCTTTCAGTATATAATCCCAAGAGAATCAACTTTATAAATACTTCAATGAAGAGTTCTATACAAACCACGATATCTCCTCAACAAAGAATGGAACCCATTAAAAACTTGTACAGAATCGATCGTCTCGAAGAGTTCTACAAGTATGTTGCACACATTCAAGCATCGGAGTTGTGGATTGCTCGGGAAATAACTTTATAAGTGCTTCAATGAAAGTTCGGTACAAACCACGATATCTACATCAACAAATGATGGAACTCTTTGAAAACTTGTACCGAATCGATTGTCTCGATAAGTTCTACAAGTATGTTGCACACATTCAAGCATCGGAGTTGTGGATTGATCGGGAATCAACTTTATAAGTGCTTAATGAAGAGATCGGTACAAACCACGATATCTCCTCAACAAAAGATGGAATTTTTTAAAACTTGATCCGAATCGATCGACTAGATGAGTTCTACAAGTACGTTGCACACATTCAAGTATCGGAGTTGTGGATTGATCAGGAATAAACTTTATAAGTGCTTCAATGAAGAGTTCGGTACAAACCACGATATCACCTCAACAAAGGATAGAAATCTTTGAAAACTTGTACCAAATCGATCGTGTCGATGACTTCTACGAGTATGTGGCACACATTCGGGCATCAGAATTGTGGATTGATCGGGAATTAACTTTATAAGTGCTTCAATGAAGAGTTCGGTACAAACCACGATATCTCCATCAACTAATGAAGGAACTCTTTGAAAACTTGTACCGAATCGATCGT
>JAPKLW010009699.1:0-11978 GCA_026898455.1 Plectranthus barbatus | reverse complement strand
AAGTGCTTCAGTGAAGAGTTCGGTACAAATCATGATATCTCCATAAAAATGATGGAAGTTTTTGAAAACTTGTACCGAATCGATCATCTACAAGTATGTTGCAGACATTCAAGCATCGGAGTTATGGATTGATTGGGAATCAACTTTATAAGTGCTTCAATGAAGAGTTCGGTACAAGCCACGATATCTCCATCAACAAATGAAGGAACTCTTCGAAAACTTGTACCGAATCGATGGTCTCGATGAGCTATACTAGTATGTTGCTCACATTCAAGCAGCGGAATTGTCGATTGATCGGAAATCAACTTTATAAGTGGTTCAATGAAGAGTTTGGTACAAACTACGATATCTCCTCAACAAAAGATGGAACTATTTGAAAACTTGTACCAAATCGATCTTCTAGATGAGTTCTACATGTACGTTGCACACATTCGAGCAGCGGAGTTGTGGATTGATCAGGAATAAACTTTACAAGTGCTTCAACGAAGAGTTCGGTACAAACCACAATATCACCTCAACAAATGAAGGAAATCTTTGAAAACTTGTACCAAATCGATCGTGTCGATGAGTTCTACAAGTATGTTGCACGGATTCGGGCAACGGAGTTTGGTACAAACCACGATATCTCCACCAAACAATGATAGAACTCTTTCAAAACTTGTACCGAATCGATCGTCTCGATGAGCTCTACAAGTATGTTACTTACATTCAAGCAGCGGAGTAATGGATTGATCGGGAATCAACTTTATACGTGCTTCAGTGAAGAGTTCGGTATAAACCACAATATCTCCATAACAAATGATGGAATTCTTTGAAAACTTGTACCTAATCGATCATTTACAAGTATGTTGCACATATTCAAGCATCGGAGTTAAGGATTGATCGGGAATCAACTTTATAAATGCTTTAATGTAGAGTTCAGTACAAACCACGATATCTCCTCAACAAAAGGATGAAACTCTTTGAAAACTTGTACCAAATCGATTGTCTCGATGAGTTCTACTAATATGTTGCACACATTCGAGCATCGAAGTAGTGGATTGATCGGGAATCAGTTTTATAAATGCTTGAATGAAGAGTTCGGCACAAACCACGATATCTCCTCAAGCAAAGATGAAACTCTGTGAAAACTTGTACCAAATCGATCGTCTCAATGAGTACTACAAGTATGTTGCACACATTCGAGCTACGGAGTTGTGGATTGATCGGGAATCAACTTTATAAGTGTTCAATGAAGAGTTCGGTACAAACCACGATATCTCCTTAACAAAAGATGGAACTCTTTGAAAACTTGTACTGAATCAATCGTCTTGATGAGTTCTACAAGTATGTTGCACACATTCGAGCATCGGAATTGTGGATTGATCGGGAATCAATTTTATAAGTACTTCAATGAAGAGTTGGGTACAAACCACGATATCTCCTCAACAAAAGAAGGAACAATTTGAAAACTTTTACCGAATCCATCGTCTCGATGAGTTCTACAAGTATGTTGCACACATTCGAGCATCGAAGTTGTGGATTGATCGGGAATCAACTTTATAAGTGCTTCAATGAAGAGTTTGGTACAAACCTCAATATCTCTATCAACAAATGATGGAACTCTTTGAAAACTTGTACTAAATCGATTGTCTCGATGAATTCTACAACTATGTTGCAAATATTCGAGCATCAGAGTTGTAGATTGATCAGTAATCAACTTTATAAGTGCTTCAATGAATTGTTAGGTACAAACTACGATATCTCCTTCAACAAATAATGGAACTCTTTGAAAACTTGTACCGAATCGATCGTCAAGATGAGTTCTACAAGTATGTTGCACACATTCAAGCATCAGAGTTGTGGATTACTCGGGAATCAATTTTATAAATGCTTCAATGAAGAGTTCGGTACAAACCACGATATCTCCTCAACAAAAGATTAAACTCTTCAAAAACTTTTACCGAATCGATCGTCTTGATGGTTCAACAAGTATGTTGCTCACATTCGAGCATCGGAGTTGTGGATTTATCGAGTATCAACTTTATAGGTGCTTCAATGAAGATTTCGGTACAAACCATGATATCTCCTCAACATAGGATGGAACTCTTTGAAAACTTGTACCAAATCAATTGTCTAGATGAGTTCTACAAGTATGTTGCACACATTCAAGCATCGAAGTTGTGGATTTATCGGGAATCAACTTTATAAGTGCTTCAATGAAGAGTTTGGTACAAACCACGATATCTCCTCAACAAAAGATTAAACTCTTTAAAAACATGTACCGAATCAATCGTCTCGATGATTTCTACAAGTATATTGCTGACATTCGAGCATCGGAGTTGTCAATTGATTGGGAATCAACTTTATAAGTGCTTCAATGAAGAGTTCAGTACAAACCACGATATCTACTCAACAGAGATGGAACTCTTTGAAAACTTGTACCTAATCGATCGTCTCGATGAGTTCCACAAGTATGTTGCACATATTCGAGCAACAGAGTTGTGGATTGATCGGGAATCAATTTTATAAGTGCTTTAATGAAGAGTTCGGTACAAACCACGATATCTCCATCAACAAGTGATGGAAATCTTTGAAAACTAGTACCAAATTGATCATCTCGATGAGTTATACAAGTATGTTGCTCACAATCAAGAATCGGAGTTTTGGATTGATCGGGAATCAACTTCACAAGTGATTCAATGAAGAGTTAGGTACAAACCACAATATCTCCATCAACAAATAATGGAAATCTTTGAAAACTTGTACCTAATTGATCGTCTCGATGAGTTCTACAAGTATGTTGCACACATTCGAGCATCGGAGTTGTGGATTGATCGAGAATCAACTTTAAAAGTGCTTCAATGAAGAGTTCAGTACAAACCACGATATCTCCTCAAGAAAAGATGGAACTATTTGAAAACTTACACCAAATCGATTGACACGATGAGTTCTACAAGCACGTTGCACATACTCGAGCATCGGAGTTGTGGATTGATCGGGAATCAACTTTATAACTGCTTCAATGAAGAGTTTGGTACAAACCACGATATGTTCTCAACAAAAGATAGAACGATTTGAAAACTTGTGCCGAATTGATCGTCTCGAGGAGTTCTACAAGTATGTTGCACACATTCAAGCATCAGAGTTGTGGATTGCTCGGGAATAAACTTTATATATGCTTCAATGAAGAGTTTGGTACAAACCACGATATCTCCTCAACAAAAGATTAAACTCTTCAAAAACTTTTACCGAATCGATCGTCTTGATGAGTTCGACAAGTATGTTGATCACATTCGAGCATCGGAGTTGTGGATTTATCGAGTATCAACTTTATAGGTGCTTCAATGAAGATTTCGGTACAAACCACGATATCTCCTCAACAAAGGATGGAACTCTTTGAAAACTTGTACCAAATCAATTGTCTAGATGAGTTCTACCAGTATGTTGCACACATTCGAGCATCGAAGTTGTGGATTATCGGGAATCAACTTTATAAGTGCTTCAATGAAGAGTTCGGTACAAATCACGATATCTCCTCAACAAAAGATTGAACTCTTTGAAAACATGTACCGATTCAATCGTCTCGATGAGTTCTACAAGTATGTTGCAGACATTCGAGCATCGGAGTTGTCGATTGATTGGGAATCAACTTTATAAGTGCTTCAATGAAGTTTTCAGTACATACCACGATATCTACTCAACAAAGATGGAACTCTTAGAATACTTGTACCTAATCGATCGTCTCGATGAGTTCCACAAGTATGTTGCACATATTCGAGCATCAGAGTTGTGGATTGATCGGGAATCAACTTTATAAGTGCTTTAATGAAGAGTTCGGTACAAACCACGATATCTCCATCAACAAGTGATGGAAATCTTTGAAAACTTGTACCAAATTGATCATCTCGATGAGTTATACAAGTATGTTGCACACATTCAAGAATCGGAGTTTTGGATGGATCGAGTATTAACTTCATAAGTGCTTCAATGAAGAGTTTGATACAAACCACGATATCTCCATCAACAAATAATGGAAATCTTTGAAAACTTGTACCAAATTGATCGTCTCGATGAGTTCTACAAGTATGTTGCACACATTCGAGCATCGGAGTTGTGGATTGATCGGGTATTAACTTAGGATACCAGGAACAAATTTCAATTAAATAAACCATGTGATCCTATGCATGCTCCTACAAAATTAATTGCAGATGATGGATTTAGAATACCTTATTTCACTGTTGATCTACAGATCTAGATCGGAGCCAATAACGATGAAATAAATCTGGATCTGAATCTGAACGCCGGCGATAAACAGTTGTTCCTACAGATCTGATCTTCTGATCTGTTCCATTGCTCCTTGGAAATCTGGTGAGGATTATCTACCAAGTTGAATCTGAGATCTGGAGAAATCGATAAAGTTTCTCCCTCTGGATCGCCACCGCCACTCTCTCTCTATTTTCAATATATTGAACAGTCTCTTAAGTGATCTGATAGAGAGAAGGCCTTTATATAGTGTTAGGGTTTTGAGAAACCCTAACCCTAATGGGTTGTGAGCAGTTCATGGGCCAGACCAGGAACCAGATGCAAATAATAAAGTGGGCCCTCTTTATTAATTAATCCTTCCTTGTTCAACCCAGAACATAATTAATTAATAAAACATTGTTTTAACATTCACCACGGTTACAATGCTGACTCGCCCCTTTATTACCACGTTATTAGGATCGGGTTGCACCAAACTAACATTATCCACATATTTAAGGTTTTTGACATTCATTAATTAATTTGGCTTATGACAATCAGCCACAATTAATTAATCTCTTATTTCCTGAGTAATACCACTCACTCCTTTTCACCTATGCCTGAATTAAATAATACAACCTGCAGGGTTTAGCATAATGAACCTTGTGAGCTCCTCAGGGAATGTCACCATCCTGAAACGGATATGCTTACCTAAACGTCCAGACTAAGCAGGACACACACAAATTGCCAACACCCAAAATACGGGTATAAGAGTACATGTAAGACTCGCCACCATGGTAAATCAAAGTGCGGTCAATCTGTGTGTGCCCCTTATCCTTCAGTTAGGTTTAAGATCATAGGAAGTATGTTAGGGATCTGGCTCATTCGTATGTCAATGAGAATGGCACATCGCACTGTTAATCCCATCAATACATAACCATGTACCGACACATCAAGTAGCTAGGATAAGCCCACTTATGAACCGATGTGCCGCAGCTTAGACCGACAGCCTATCCAGGGACTGTCTCAGCTGTGATATTGTTTATATCTCGCTAGGTCAAACGACTCATATGATCCTCTGTGGTCTCCTAAACACCATATGATCATCCCTATAGGCGAGATAATAGAATATTATGGTTCGTTGTATGTTGGTTTCATCAGACAGCGAGCATTGTTGTGGCAACATATATGAAGACCAGTTTACAAAACTCTTAATCATATATGCTTTCAGTATATAATCCCAACAATCTCCTACTTATACTTAAAGCATAATACCATTGCTTTGTCAAAGTATTAAGTGTGTCTATACTGTCAATCACTCCCACTGCATTCATGTTACCTCTTGTCACGATTTCTCGTATGATATGATACTACACATCCTATGTGTTTCAGCACCTTGTGAGTATTGGGTTCCCTTGAGTTTATCATTGCACCAACATGATCACAATTGCATGTGACCTTATGAGGCAAACTTAGAACACACACCTCTAGAGGATAACACCGGAGTTATACTGCTTCTTGCGAAGCTAATGAAGCTGTCGAAAAACACAGCCTTTATACCAGAATCTGCAACACACTTCTGTGTTGAATTCCTATAACTCATCCTCCAAGGCCAACACATAGTTAGAGGTCGATTTCCTTTCCTTATGATCCTCCTGGATATCCGATGCCATTCAACTAACAAGGCTCATTCACTAACCAAGTCAAGGTCTGCTGCTAGGGTATTTGGAACTGATTTAGAAGACGCTAGATTAAGCTAACATACAACTGCTTTTGGCGATGTTCCTAAGACGAAAATTTGGCAAAGTTGGCATAACTTATAAACTTTTAAAGAATCTTATTTCGTTTTACATATACTATCCCAATCGAAGGATAATAGGTGTAGCTAACTGGGATGGAATCCCTTTGCTCTACCAGATACTGTAAAAAACACATCACTTAAGATACTCCATAATGTTTTTACGGTTTTGTTTAACTTATTCTCTACCTTAGTCTTGAACGCTCTTGATTAAAGCAAGAGACTAAGACTTGTAATGAACTAGATAAACATATCCAAATCTTAAATGATTACAGCATCAATGCATGTTAAGGCAACTGCGGAAGTAGATCAAACCAGCAAACCAGAGCAAACACGAAATAATTTATAGAGATATAATTCGCCTAATAAAAGGCCTAGTTACCATCTTATACCTCTAAGCAGTTGTCATAAGTACCATTCTGAGGAATACCTGGATTGAATCCATAATTCCATGAATTACTTAAAACTACTTAGACTGATGTAACCTATCTCTATAGAAATTCTTTAAATTATACCTTAGAACACTGACAGTTTATGTAATCAAGTAATGAAGAGACAATCATCCATAATAGAAAACAATGTTATTCATTATGATAGAAAAAACTCTATCGAATAACTGATAATCCATAACAATAGATGAAAATTGTTTATCAAAACAAAACCAATATCTCTTAAGAATTTTAACATAAACTTAAAGCAAATAACTCCAACAGCTTGAGAAGATCTCTAGCATCTTCTTTGAAGTTGGTAATCCGTCATCCTCAAGCATCATCAGCTTGATTCCCTGCATAGTGCAGCCAAAACATGATTAGTACTCACAGTAACCACTACTCACTAGGAGTAGAAAACTGATACTAAACATGTAAATGATGACGTACCTTGTCCGTTGGTGTTAACACCTGGACAATTTGCTCTCCAGTGTCCTATCTTGCCACAGCGGTAACACTTGCCCTTTCCTTTAACTTTCCCAGCCTTTTTCTTTGGAGCATAAATTCCATTGTTCCCACCACCAGTTTTCTTGTTCCTGTTCCTAGCCGTTCTCTTAGTATTTGCTCGTTTAGGAGCAGCAGACCGGCTACCGGAAGAAACCAAAACTTCTTTCTCGGGTTCCATAAGGGACTGAGCTGCCATCAAGTCACTGAGTAACTTATTAAGAGTATACTCCTTCTTGTTCATCATAACATTCAACCTGAAGTTTTCAAAAGACATGGGAAGAGAATTTAGTATGATATCGACTTGGGCTTCTGCGTCAATACCACCACCATGCAACGTTAGTTCATCCATGAGGTGAGTCATGGTAACCACGTGCTCTCTCACTAAATTGCCTTCAGACATTTTCTTACTCACAATCTCCTTCATGAGATTGAATCTGACAGTTCTGTCCGTTTCCCCATAAGTCGCTGCTAGATTATCCATAATCTCACAGGCCTTATCATAATGCTGATGCTGCAGCTGCAGTACCTTACTCATAGTGGTCATCATGTAGCATTTCACTACATTATTAGACTTGATCCACTTATTGTAAGACTGCTGCCGCTCGGCAGTAGCATCAGCAGCTAGGACTGGCGGACAAGGATCGGTAAGGACAAACTTGTGTTCTTCCGCGACAAGGATATAATCCAAATTACGTTTCCATTCAAGGAAATTCGGACCATTGAGAGGATTTTGAGCGAGGATATTAATGACATTATTCATAAACATATCTGAAAACAAATAAGTGAATTAAAGTAAGCACATACTACGAACAATTGAAACAAATATGCATAGAACCTTTAGATAAAGCAATGCAATTTGCTTCCTCCAATTGCCCAAGCTAATTTACCGCAAGCTACTTGAGTAGACATTTACGGCAAACGCTCAACCAGACCAAATAGGTCCTTTAATTTCTTAACATGTCAGGTATCTTAAGCAAAAGAAATTAATATTGGAGATCTTAAGACCATGTTCACCTATCCGGAGCAGGGACATCATTCATGAGTTATACTCCAGGCAACATCTAAGCCAAAAAATAACCACAAGCCTAACTCCGGACATTTAGAGTGATTTAGCATACGTACTGGACCCATGCCGCATGCCCCTCACATCCTTTGTTATCTCATTTAGTTTAATCTTAGAGACCAGTAAAAGTTGTCTCAATGCAAGCTACTTGAGTAGACGTTTGCTCAGAGGCTCCCACTTCTAATCTTAAACTAAATGTTTTATTTAGAAACCTCATCGCACCAGACCTAGTGAGAAGCCTCTAATGCAAGCTACTTGAGTAGACGTTTACGCTTCAAGATGCCTCACTTCCAGTGAGAGGTCGTGTTTGTGGAGGTCTAATGATCTTCGTGTTTGTGGAGGTCTAATGATCTTCGTTAGAAAAGAACCAAAATCTAGCTTAGTATTTTTAATTCTAAAGGTTTCATGCGCACACATTATTTTATGTTCCCATAAATTATGTTACACCCAAAATTCCATCATAAATTAATATGATCCCGGAATTTATAGACATAATTTAAAACATAAAATAAATCACATAAGACATGCTCAAAAATTAAATTGCAACATGCTTATAACAGTAAATAATTAAAGCAAATAATCATGCTTCCTATTATTTACTAGTGCGCACATAATAAATCACATCATTACGAGAAATAATTAAATAAACAAATAAAATTTCTCGTGGCCCCTCAGATGCGATTAAAACTGAAAATAATTAAATCTAACTATTACAAGATTTATTTTTCAGTACAGATCTTCAAACTGGGCCTCCGTTCGACTTGAAATCTGATTTGGATTGGGAAAACAACATTTGGGCTTCAAATTAGGGTTTCAGGCCCAAAGGGAATGCCAAACCCTAATTTCAGAACAGCGGGCCGCCTCCGAGCTGAGAAGCCCGATATCTGGCCCGGGCTTGGAAACCCTAGTTTCACAACCAGCCACCACCCTAGGTTTCAGCCCCACCGCCGTCTTTCTGGCGCCGCCACCGCCGGAGCAAGCCGCCAGCCTTCATCGCCGGCCTCGCCCGCTGCCCAGCAACGTCGTCAGCCCGCTCGCGGCGCCGTGGAGTCGCCGCAGCTGCCTGAAATGCGAGCTCACGCTCGCTGCAGCAGCTTCACACCACGCGCCTCTTCTGTGCACGGCCGCCATCCGATACCACCACCATCATCGGTGTTAGCAACGACAGGAAAGGAGGAAGGAGGTGGGCACGCGAACGCCGGCGAAGGCACGGCCCAGCCGTGCGCAGCACGGATCTGCTGCGCGCCGCCGCCACCCTCGCACACTGCTTGCTGCCGCAACTTGCAGAGTCGCCGGCCACCTCTGAGCAGGCCGAGCGCGCCCTCCGTTCTCGCCTGGGACGACTGTCGCCGCTGCTAGACCAGCCATGCTCGCCAGAAAAATGCGAACGGCAGCAGCAAGACCTAGGGTGCGGCCCAGCCGCAGGGGGGATCCCCTGCCGCTGCCACCCATCGCCGCGCAGGCGCCCGCCCACCACCGCCGGCGGCGCAGCCGCTGGCGAGATGTGGTGGATGAAGGGCTGAACCCTAATGGGTGTTCTTCCATGTTGTTCTTTGTTCTTCGTTCTTCAATTCTTCCGGATCTCAATTTTACAGATTTAAAAAATAGAAAATACAAAAATAGATCTAAATCTATTACATGATTTTCCCTATTAAATCTAACCAAAGATTTTCTCGTGTTGAAAACAGATCCAAAAAAAATGAGAAGGCCACGAGAACAAAAACATCCAAAATAATTCAAATGCATCCATGAACATACATATTTATTTAATTTCAATCTATCCAAGATAGAGCCTAAGAACATGAACCTGGCTCTGATACCAATTGTAGGGTTGCCATTAATTAAATTCTTGTCAATGATCATTTTTAGGATACCAGGAACAAATTTCAATTAAATAAACCACGCGATCCTATGCATGCTCCTACAAAATTAATTGCAGATGATGGATTTAGAATACCTGATTTCACCGTTTGATCTACAGATCTAGATCGGAGCCAATAACGATGAAATAGATCTGAATCTGAATCTGAACGCCGGCGATGAACAGTTGTTCCTACAGATCTGATCTTCTGATCTGTTCCCTTGCTCCTTGGAAATCTTGTGAGGATATCTACCAAGTTGAATCCGAGATCTGGAGAAATCGATCAAGTTTCTCCCTCTGGATCGCCACCGCCGCCACTCTCTTAATTTTTAATATACTGAACAATCTCTTAAGTGATCTAATAGAGAGAAGGCCCTTATATAGTGTTAGGGTTTTGAGAAACCCTAACCCTAATGGGCTGTGAGCAGTTCATAGGCCAGACCAGGGACCAGATGCAAATAATAAAGTGGGCCCTCTTTATTAATTAATTCTTCCTTGTTCAACCCAGAACATAATTAATTAATAAAACATTGTTTTAACCTTCACCACAGTAACAATGCTGACTCTCCCCTTTATTACCACGTTATTAGGAAAAGGTTACACCAAAGTAACATGATCCACATATTTAAGGTTTTAGACATTCATTAATTAATTTGGCTTATGACAATCAACCACAATTAATTGATCTCTTATTTCCTGAGTAATACCACTCAATCATTTTCACTTATGACTGAATTAAATAATTCAACCTGCAGGGTTTAGCATAATGAACCTTGTGAGCTCCTCAGGGAATGTCACCATCCTGAAACGGATATGCTTACCTAAACGTCCAGACTAAGCAGGCTACACACAAATTGCCAACACCCAAAATACGGGTATAAGAGTACATGTAAGACTCGCCACCATGGTAAATCAAAGTGCGGTTAATCTGTGTGTGCCCCTTATCCTTCAGTTAGGTTTATCATCATAGGAAGTATGTTAGGGATCTGGCTCATTCGTATGTCATTGAGAATGGCACATCCCACTGTTTATCCCATCAATACATAACCATGTACCGACACATCAAGTAGTTAGGATAAGCCCACTTCTGAACCGATGTGCCGCAGCTTAGACCGACAGCCTATCCAGGGACCGTCTCAGCTATGATACTGTTTATATCTCGCAAGGTCAAACGACTCAAATGATCCTCTGTGATCTCCTATGCACCATATGATCATCCCTATAGGCTAGATAATAGGATATTATGGTTCGTTGTATGTTTGTTTCATCAGACAGCGAGCATTGTTGTGGCAACATATATGAAGACCAGTGTACAAAACACTTAATAATATATGCTTTCAGTATATAATCCCAAGAGAATCAACTTTATAAATACTTCAATGAAGAGTTCTATACAAACCACGATATCTCCTCAACAAAGAATGGAACCCATTAAAAACTTGTACAGAATCGATCGTCTCGAAGAGTTCTACAAGTATGTTGCACACATTCAAGCATCGGAGTTGTGGATTGCTCGGGAAATAACTTTATAAGTGCTTCAATGAAAGTTCGGTACAAACCACGATATCTACATCAACAAATGATGGAACTCTTTGAAAACTTGTACCGAATCGATTGTCTCGATAAGTTCTACAAGTATGTTGCACACATTCAAGCATCGGAGTTGTGGATTGATCGGGAATCAACTTTATAAGTGCTTAATGAAGAGATCGGTACAAACCACGATATCTCCTCAACAAAAGATGGAATTTTTTAAAACTTGATCCGAATCGATCGACTAGATGAGTTCTACAAGTACGTTGCACACATTCAAGTATCGGAGTTGTGGATTGATCAGGAATAAACTTTATAAGTGCTTCAATGAAGAGTTCGGTACAAACCACGATATCACCTCAACAAAGGATAGAAATCTTTGAAAACTTGTACCAAATCGATCGTGTCGATGACTTCTACGAGTATGTGGCACACATTCGGGCATCAGAATTGTGGATTGATCGGGAATTAACTTTATAAGTGCTTCAATGAAGAGTTCGGTACAAACCACGATATCTCCATCAACTAATGAAGGAACTCTTTGAAAACTTGTACCGAATCGATCGT
>JAPKLW010009698.1:0-11978 GCA_026898455.1 Plectranthus barbatus | reverse complement strand
TGAAAATCCTAACTTATCAACTCCCCCAAACTTAAACCATTGATCGTCCTCGATCAATTCACAGAAAAGAATTATAATCAAATGCAGATACGAGTGTGCAATGCCTCACAAGCCTATTTCGCAATCCAAGTTTCACTTATTCACAAAAATCATGCAATCCAAACAAATTCTTATTGGTAAATTATCAAGGAGAAACCTCACCGGGCAGTGTTTGCACTCATCGCTCAATCTTGCAAAAAAGATTTTGAATTTCACACAATCAAAGTTTTAGTTTATCTCACCATAGGTTTGACAAATTTCTCATCTCTCCACTGCTTGTTAGTGTGGTTTTTCAGGGAATCAGAAAGGTCTTATTTTGGTTGTAATGTGGCTTACCTAAAAGGTAGGATATTTTTGGCTAAGTGACTAAAAATATTTCCATAAACACCAAGTCTCTAGCATATCATGCCCACATAAAACAATTTTCACTCCATCTTGTTCTTTTTCCCTCTTCTTTTCATCATTCTCGGGGTTCCTAAGAGCTTACTCTCAATTATTTATGAACAACATAAACAAATTTCTTTCTCTTTCATCAATGTTCCTTTTTCTTTTTCTAACTTCATGGAAACCCCCTTTTTCTTTCTTTTCGCTCATGGCCTCACATGGCCTCTCAACACATTCCCAAACAATTCACATCATCCAAAAAAAAAATCTCAATTATCAAATTCATCAACCCTTCTAATCAAAGAAAAAAATTCATTCAAGGCTCAAAGGGGCTACAAGTGAAGATTTTAAGGTTAGTGTATGGGAGATGGGCTACGAAAGAACATGCCTAAAATCATTTTCACCCTATTACCACACTTAATGCAACCTCAAGAGAGAAATTCGTCAAATTCTAGGAAATAAATCTAACAACTTTGTCATTCATCAAACGAAAGAAAATGGCACAAATTCTCACAAGGTAGAAATTTTCGCTGCTCCTCAATAATTATCCAATTTCGAACAGTTATCATGCAAAAATTTAAGTTTCAAAGATCAACATATCAAGCAAAACAGCTCCTATCATCGGCTACTCTATCACACAGATCATCATTCTTAATCAGCAAATATCTCGATTATCAATCAACAATTCTAGCTTAAGTAAAGACAGTTAAGTAGTCATAACACCATCATAATCAAAAAGTTCCGACTGTCCTATGTTCAAAAGCTCCTCAACAATGCTAAGACTATTCACTTAGAACAAGTACCACAAATCAAGAGTTCAAAAATACTAATTTTAAATAAAAAGCCTTGCAGAGAGCAATTGTTCACACTGAAGCAAAAGAACAAGGATGGTGATGGTTCAGAAAAACGAAAACATCAAAAACACTGAAAAATAAAAAAAACAGAAAAACTGAAAGCAAGTAAAAATTGAAAACAAACAAACGTTTCCCTTTTCCTATCATCATCCCCCCAAACTTATTCACTCGAAAGAGTGGAAAAGTTTGAAAGTTAGATAAGGAAAAGAGAAACGATACCTCATTCCTCCTCATCGGAAGTATCCTCCATCTGAACATCGGATGATGCCCACACTGGTAGTCGGCGGCGGGGTTCCTGTCGAACGATCTGCGGGGGCTGGGAACTGGACTGAGGTTGCGTGTTGAGGAGCAGCTGCTGCATCTGAACATCGAGGGTATCCAACCTCGTGTTCACATTCCGCTGGAAGTTTGCCTGAAAAACGGCCTGCTGCTGCATGTACTGGTAGATCGTCGCCAGATCCACCCCGGAAGATGAAGACTCTCCCGCGAAGTGGTGTGGCGGCTGTCCACCAGTCTGATCAGGAATGTGCTGTCCTCCCTCGTCATCATCGTCCTCGTCCTCCTCATCAGCTTCTGGGGGCGGCTGTGGCTCTCTCTGGTCCGGCTGGGTCTGTGGTCGGTGTCGAAGTCTGGAGGTGCCTGGACCTCCTCGTGCACCGGTCATCAACCTCATGTGGGCGGGGGTGCTTATCAACCAATTATCACGGAAGTGATAATCGGTGACGTGTGTGAGGTGCCGGTTTGGCAGTGGAAACCGGTCTCCATTGGACAAACGCAGGGACCAACCTCTTTCCCGCGGCGAAATCATCATCATCCTCACCAAAGCCCCCGTGCCAAGACCTCGGTTGTCATCGTCGAGCTCCTCAAATTGTGACAAGTCAATCCCCAAAAATTCTGCAATCGGGGTGATCAATCCCCCGCTCCAAATGTTGCCTTTCTTGGCCTTGGTTTGCTTCTTCCAATGGTCCATGACAAACGCTCCCAGGCTGAACTTTCCCTCTGTCAACATGCAGTAGAGGGCGTAGAGTTCTCCAATTTTGACCTTGCCGCTCTCGTTCCTGCCGGAAAGCGACACCCCCATACATCTTTGGATGTATCTGAAAATAGGGTTGTCGATGGAGAAAGCCTTCAAATTCCCCGAGTCGAACACCCGCAAGTCATCACTTGCCTCTGTAGCAATTTGGGACCAGAAGCGAGCACTGTCGAAGCTTGGGGGAGGAACACCATCTCCCCCTTCGTAGACTCCCCAAATTTTCTCGAGCTGGTTCCTTGGGAGCTCGTGGTAATTGTTCATCAACTGGAACCCAATCGTGGTAGGCTCTGGCCCTGGTTCGACCTCGAAGATTCGGAGTGATGCAAAGAATTCCAAGACCAATGCCGGATAAGTTGGCCAACGGCCACTCACCCATGCACCCCAGCCAATCCTCTCCAAGAGGTTCTCAACGTCGTTACGAATGCCCAGCAAATGCATCGTTTTCGGGTAGGGATAGAGTGCCTGTCGGATTGCGAACTCTTCCCCCAAGAACTTCTCGTAACGCTTCTGATGGGACCGTTTGGTGAATGTGGGTTGGAAGTCCATTGTCAATCTGCAAGGGTAGTGAAAGGATTTGTCAAAATTCATCACCATTCTTCACAAAATCTCAATGCAAGCATATCAAATTTGAGCAAAAATTCGAAGAAATCGATGTACCCATGCAAAATTGGTTCGACATTCATGCAATTCACTCTCAATTCTAGCCTATTATCATCACGTTTGACAGAATTTGTTCCCAAAATAATAAAGCTAGAAAATCACCCGAACAAGAAAAATTCCCCCAAACCTTCGTATGAAAAAAAATTCAATGAAACTCAAGCACAAATCAATCACGAGCAAGTATATCGATGAAAACCACAAACCATATCGAGTAATCACCACGAATAGCAACGAAATCGACAAAATTCAAAAAAATGAAACAAGTGCTCCAAACTCAAATTTTGTCAAAAATCATGCTCAAATCATTCAAATCATGTGAAATAATCGAAAAGGAGAGTGTTAGGATACATACCGTGGTTGATTTTGATGATTTTGGAGAGAAAAAATTCGAAGTTGGGGTTGGGAGAGAAAAATCGTGCGTGTGTTTGTGTTTGTGAGGGAGAAAATGAGGTGAGGGGGTTTAAAAACCCGCCTCTGTTCGCGGCTCAGAATCGACCTCGTCGATCGACGAGGGGTCTTCATCGATCGACGAAGCCCATTTTTGTCTCGTCGAACGACGAGAATTGGCTTCGGTCGACGAGGAAGTTTTCCTTCTTCGAACGATGAGAATTGGCTTTGGTCGACGAGGAAGTTTTCCTTCATCGATTGATGCCAATTTCTGACGATCTTCGTGCCCTGACTGGACTCGACACAATTTTGAAAAAAAAAAAAAAAACAAAACTGACTGACTCGAAAATAAGAGAAATAATTAAAACAGGAACTGTTGGGTTACCTCCCAACTAGTGCTTGGTTTATTGTCGCTAGCTCGACAATACCTGACTTTAAGGGCGGTTCAAGTAGTACTTCTCCACTGCTCCAATCTGAAGAGGGGTGTAGTACGGTTTCAGGTTTTGCCCGTTCACTCTGAAGGTCTTTCCATCTTGTCCGGCTAATTCAACTACACCGTTCATGAATTGGCTGATTACGGTGTATGGTCCGGCCCACTTTGATTGAAGCTTTCCGGGCATGAATCGAAGATGGGATTTGAAGAGGAGAACCTTATCACCTGAAGTGAAGACATGCGAGCGGATCTTTTTGTCGTGGAATCTCTTTGCTCGATTCTTGTAGATGATGTTGTTCTCATAGGCCTCGTCCCTAAAATCTTCTAATTCATTTAGTGCCATGGCGCGGTCTTCTGCGGCTGTCTTCCAATCCAAATTCAATTCTTTCACCGCCCTCCAAGCTTTGTGCTCCATCTCGACAGGAAGGTGACAGGACTTTCCGAAGATCAGCTGATACGGAGAAGTCCCAATCGGTGTTTTGTAGGCGGTGCGGTATGCCCAAAGTGCATCATCGAGGACTGCCGCCCAATCTTTTCTTTGCTTGACTGTCTTCTCCAATATCTGCTTGATTTCTCTGTTGGATAATTCTGTCAACCCATTCCCTTGAGGGTGATATGGAGTGGTGACACGGTGCTTTACTCCGTATCTGGCAAGTAGAGATGAGAGCCATCTGTTGCAAAAGTGTGATCCCCCATCGCTGATCAGGGCTCTCGGTGTTCTGAATCTTGTCATCAGCTTCTTCTGGAACTTGATAACGACTTTGGAGTCGTTGGTGGCTGTCGGAATGGCTTCGACCCACCGTGATACATAGTCAACTGCCAATAAGATGTATGTGAATCCTTGCGATTTTGGGAAGGGTCCCATGAAATTGATCCCCCAGACATCAAATATTTCAACTTCAATCACCGGTGTCTGTGGCATCTCATTCTTTCGCGAGATGTTGCCGATCCTCTGGCAGCGATCACAGCCTGTTATCCATCCGCGACAGACTTCGTAGATGGAAGGCCAATAGAATCCGCTTGCAAGGATTTTGAAGGCAGTCTGGTTGGCTGAATGGTGTCCACCGGTTGGAGATGAGTGGCATGCCTCGAAGATTTTTGTGCCATTCGGACTGGGGCACACAGCGGCGAATGACGCCGTCAGCACATCTGCGCCACAGGTAGGGGTCCTCCCAATAGTAGAATCTGACATCGTGCAGAAACTTCTTCTTTGCATATGGAGAGCAATCCGGCGGAAGCACACCGCTGGCCAAGAAGTTGGCAAAATCTGCGAACCACGGAGTTTTGGATTCATAAATTTCCTTCATGTCCCTCAAGGCATAGACCTGTTCGTCGGGGAATGTCTCTCGGATTGTCAATTGCTGATCGTCCCCCTTGACTGGCTCGAGTCTCGACAAATGATCGACGATGATGTTCTCGCTTCCCTTTCTGTCCTTGATCTCCAAGTCGAACTCTTGCAACAACAGAATCCACCGAATCAGTCTGGGCTTGGCATCTTGTTTTGCAAACAAGTACTTGATTGCTGCATGGTCGGTGTAGACAATTATTTTTGAGCCTATCAGATAAGGCCGGAACTTGTCGAACGCGTACACCACTGCAAGAATCTCCTTTTCTGTCGTGGTGTAGTTGCATTGAGCTGGATTCATACTTTTGCTAGCATATTGGATCACATGGAAGAGTCTTCCTTTCATTTGGCCCAGAGCTGCTCCAACAGCATAATCGCTGGCGTCGCACATCAATGTGAAAGGCTCATCCCAATCTGGTGCAGTCAGGACTGGTGCAGTTACCAGTGCTTCTTTCAATTTCCCGAACGCTTTCAGGCATTCTTCATCAAACACGAAGGACACATCCTTCTCCAACAAGTTGCACAGTGGCCGGGATACCTTTGAGAAGTCTTTGATGAACCTCCTATAGAATCCTGCATGACCAAGGAAACTTCGGATGGCTTTGACGTTTGTTGGTGGTGGCATCTTCTCAATGGCTATCACTTTGGCTTGATCTACCTCCAATCCTTCGGCTGACACTCGATGTCCCAACACGATTCCTTCCCTCACCATGTAATGGCACTTCTCCCAATTGAGGCATAGATTTGTCTCGGTGCATCTCTTGAGTACAGTAGCCAAATTCTGCAAACAAACATCATATGAGCTACCAAAAACCGAGAAGTCATCCATAAATACCTCCATGATGTCCTCGACCAAGTCATGGAAGATGGCAGTCATGCATCTCTGGAAGGTGGCCGGCGTATTGCATAGTCCAAAGGGCATCCGTCGGTAGGCGAATACTCCATATGGACAGGTGAATGCCGTCTTGTGTTGATCTTCTGGCGCCACAGCTATTTGATTGTACCCTGAGTAACCATCAAGAAAGCAGTAAAAAGGATAACCAGATAATCTATCTAGCATTTGATCAATGAATGGAAGAGGGTAATGATCCTTGCACGTGGTAGAGTTTAAGGCTCGGTAGTCAATGGAGACTCGCCATCCCGTGATCGTTCTTTGTGCTACTTCCTCTCCATCATCGTTCTTCACAATTTGCATTCCTTCTTTCTTGGCTACTACTTGTGTCGGGCTTACCCACTTGCTGTCGGAAATCGGGTAGATCATGCCATGGTCAAGGAGTTTGAGAACCTCCTTCTTGACAGCCTCTTGCATGATAGGATTCAGACGTCGTTGTGCTTGTCTCTTTGGTTTCGCATCCTCTTCAAGGATGATCTTGTGCATGCACAACGAAGGACTGATCCCTTTGATGTCTCCCAAGGTCCATCTAATGGCGGATTTGTATGTTCGCAAAACTCGCAGCAGCTTGTCAAGTTCCCCCTGTGAAAGATAAGCAGAAACGATAACAGGGTAAGTGTTGTCTGAGCCTAGGAATGCGTACCTGAGATGTGCTGGGAGTGTCTTGAGCTCCAGAATGGGTGGATTGGAGCTGGAGATCGACTGTCCTGGGTTTCCGTCGACCGACGAGGGGTCTTCGTCGATCGACGAAGGTGTGGTCTTGGCGTCGATCGACGAGACTGCAGACTCGGTCGACGAAGGCTTCCTGAAACGGCTCGGCAGCGACTCTCTTTTGAGTTCTTTTTCTCGGGTAATTTCCTCGAACACATCTAGTTCCATGACTAGATTCAGGATCTCCTCAGTGGCTTCATCCAGATTTTCAGAAGAGGAGAGGTAATATTGCAAACAGTTTTCCAGAAAATCCGCCTCACTTTTCAGACAAGTGAAGGGGGAAGACATTACCGGACTGAAGCAATTGATCATGTGGCATTCTTCTGCATAACTTCCATCGTCGTGCTTCTGCATTGCCTTGTAGATTGAGAACGTGACGGACTCATTGTTCACTCAGAACGTCAGCTTGCCGTCTCGGATGTCGATCAATGCCCCTCCGGTTTTCAGAAATGGTCTCCCAAGGATTAGAGGAATATTTCGATCCTCCTCCATATCAAGTACCACAAAATCGGCTGGAATTATGAAATCCTTGACCTTCACCAGCACATCTTCAACAATGCCCTTCGGATACGAGACTGATCAATCAGCCATCTGCAGTGAGATCGTCGTGGGTTTGATGCTGCCGATCTTTAGCCGCTTGAAGATTGAAAGTGGCATCAGATTGATTGATGCCCCCGAGTCACAAAGAACTTTTCCAAAGGTCTCGCCTTCGATGATGCAAGAGATTGTGAAAGAACCAGGGTCCTCCCTTTTGATCGGCATCTTCTTTTGGATGATGGTGCTGCACTCTTCGAACAGGTTGACCGTCTCATGCTCCAAGAACGGTCTTTTCTGGGAGACCATGTCTTTCAGAAACTTGATGTATCCGGGCATCTCTTGAAGAGCTTCTACCAATGGAATGTTGATATGCACCTTCTTCATTGTCTCCAGAAATTGTGCATATCTTTCGTTCATCTTGGTCTTGGCAAACCGCTGCGGAAACGGCAGAGGCGGTTTCTTCATTGGTGGTTGAGGAGCAGCTGTCGACCGACGAGGTTCAGGCTCGGTCGACGCTTCTTTTGAGGACTCGTCGATTGACGAGGATGCTCCGTCAGTCGATGGAGCTTCGTCTTTGGCGGTTTCTGCCTCCTCTTCGGCTTCTTCTTCATCTCGGGCGCCTTTTTCTGATTGTTCAGGCCCTTCATAGGTCTTGCCCCCTCTTAGAGTGATAGCATTTACTTGATTCCTCTGATTTTGATTCTTGGGATTGACCTGGGTGTTGCTCGGAAGTTGCCCCGGCTTGTGTTTGGTCCCAAGGGCATCGGCGATCTGACTGACTTGATTTTCAATGATCTGCACGTGCTTTTGCACCTGATCGACCTTTGTGTTCACCCCCGAAATCTCCTGTTTCAGCTTGGTTACAGTATCTGTGGAGCCTTCCATGAACTTAGCCAAAATCTCCTCGAGATTCGGCTTCTTCTTCTCTATCACTTCTCCATTTTGTACGGCGAATCCTGGCGGTGGTTGTTCTGCAGCTTGTGGATTTGCATAAGAGAACCCAGGATGATTCCTTGCGTGATTGTAATTGTAGGGCTGGTTATTCTGTTGATTGTGGTGCTGGTAACCACCTCGATAGTTGTTCTGATAACCATTCCTCTGAACAAAATTCACGTCAGCATTGTTCTCCTCGATAGGCCCTTGCGCTGCTTCAACTGCAGCAACCGTTTTTTCTTGCTTCAGGTTAGCAAACTCTTCCCTGAGCTTTTTCAGCTCGGATGCCAAATCCGGTTGCTCGGCAACTTTTTCCACAGCTTTTTCCACCACTTTCTCTACAGCTTTCACCGGCCGAGTTCGGCTTGTAGACCACCGTTGAGTGTTGTTGGCCATCTTCTGGAAGAACTCCATGGCCTTTTTCCCACTTTTCGTCATGATGGTGTCTCCAAGTGTGGTGTCCACCAGTTTGGCTGTTTTGTCATTTAGCCCTTCATAGAATGCTTCAGCTTGTTCTCCCGGCGGAAAACCATGTCCGGGACAGGCTCTCAGTAGGTCCTTGAATCTATCCCATGTCTCGCTGAAGCTTTCATCAGGCCTTTGAGCGAACCTGATGATCTCTTTCCGCCTTTGCCAAATCACATTCGGAGGGAAGAAGTTCCCTAGAAACTCGTTTCTCAGTTCGGTCCACGTACTTATGCTTCCTTTGTCCAGTGCAGTGAACCATGACTATGCCTTATCCCTCAGAGAGAATGCGAACAGACGCATTCGGATGGCACTCTTGCTGACTCCTCCAATTTTCACCGTATTGCAGAGCATGATGAACTTGTCCAAATGCGCATAAGGATCCTCGGTAGCTCTTCCTCCGAATTGGTTTTGTTGCACCATCTGTACCAATCCGGTCTTCAGTTCAAAATTGTTGGCATTGATGCCAATCTTGAAATCTGTCTCCTTGAACCGAGGTTTGTACCGGTTCTGCATGGCTTCTTCTTCCTCCTCCTCATCGTCAGACTCTTCTAGAGGAGGATCCTGATTGTCTTCCTCTCCATTGTCGGGATTGTCCTCAAACAGCGGGTTATGGCGAAGATCCCTTCCATTTGGATTGTTCCTCTCGAGGTCGTATTGTTGGATTTGCGCCCTCATAGCTTGGATTTCTTGGAGAAGCAAAGCCTGCTCCTCTGCAGTTAGGACTGGCGGAGGCGGTGGTACGTTATCTTCCATTGTGTGACCACTCGAACTTTCCTGAGCATGCTTGTTTCTTCGGATTCTTCTGCAAGTAGCTTCAATATCCGGATAATAGTAGAGTGGGTCCTTTCCTTTGGCTCGCGTGCTCATGCACTACCCGTACAGCAAGGGAGGTAGTGAGATACAACTGGAAAATAAAAACAAACGAATTGAAATTCTGAAACAGAAATACAAACTCGTCGATCGACGAGACGTGTCCGTCGATCGACGGAAGTAAAACAGCGTCGTCGATCGAGGCTAAATAGCGTCGATCGACGAGGAAAACAAAAATGCGAGAAAATTCAGAAAAATACGAAAATTACAGCCTAAAGCAATATTTCAATCACAGATTTAATAGTAAGATTAATTCTATTCTTTCCCCGGCAACGGCGCCAAAATTTGATCGCAGTATTATTAGCTCTGCTAAGTCGCAGTTAAATAATATTGCGATCACTCTATTCAAAATAAGCCTGCACAACTGGACTCCAACCAAGAATGCTACCCTGGTTACAAAAGAACAAGCTTATTTGATTCATCGTATTACCGAAGGTCTTCCTTTCAATTTAGGAGACATTATCTTTGCTAACATCTGCAGGGTTGTTCTTAAAGTTGATGGATCACTTCTTCCGCATCCCTGCCTCATCTGTGGTCTTATCATGCAACATGGAGTTCCTGACCAAGGTGGAGATATAATTGCTGATGCGAGTTTGTTGGTGTTTGAGCAAACTCTAACACGCACAGGTGGCCGGGTCAAAGATCTCCCACACACTGCCAGTGATGATGAGATGAAGGATGTTGATCTTCCAAATCCCAGTACCTCTCCAGCCCCTGCTTCAGCTTCAATGGATCTACTTGGTGCATTACAGGGGCTTACCACCGTCATCTCTCAGCTGAACTCTCTTTCTGCTACTCTTCTGCAGAGTCATGGTGCTTTTTCTGCTACCATTCAGGGGGAGAGCAAACTTGGTGGTGGTGAAGGAGATGGTGAGGATGAGGAGGACGAGGAAGAAGAATGAAAGGATCTTCCCATTCCATTTTGATGCTACTTTAAGTTTTTATGTTTCTGCTGGACAAACTATTTTGCTTTTAAGTTTTTTGTTTTAAGTACTCTATGTTTTTTGATACTTTTTAACTCAGGGGGTGATAAGCACGTTTTTCTACTCACTTATCGCATTGTTTTTCCTTTCTTTTATGCATTTTAACTTGTTTTCTTGAATAAACTGAGCATGAGTGTATATTAGAGGGTATTATGCTTGCCATGGTGAGATTTCGCAGGTTTTAGGCCAAATCCAATGGAGAACCCGTACCGAAAGCAGCAGATGTTCAAAGAAACAGTCACCAATTCTTCCATCGATGGAATCTGAGCTAATGGAGCATGGCATTTGAAAGATCTTTGAGTTATCTTTCCAACGCAACTGGAATCGGATCAATCGGAGTTCGGACGCGAAAGTTATGGCCAAAACCGTGAGACTGCGCAGAAGGGTCGGAAGTGGCGAAACGTCTCTGTTTCGGCTGAAACGAAACCCATCTCTGCCGGGCCGCATTTTTCATCTCGGCCGGGGCAAGAGCCATCTCGGCCGAGACAGACATGAATGGCGAGATTTGGCGGAATTTTCATATATTTTGGGCGAGAATTGCTTGGGGAACAAGATATACATCAAATTGGAAGCAATCAATCATATCCATCCAAGGCCTCAACCCTACTATTATATAAACTCTTCAATAGCTCAGAATTAAGGGTCTTCACTTATTTTTAAAGATCCCATCTTTTATTCCATCCTTTATTTTCTGTTTTCCCTTTATGTTTTTAGAATTTCTCTTTACTTTTTGTTGAACCTTTATTTTTCAATGCAATCTTTATTTTTCCCTGCAATGTCTATTTTCGATATGTTAGGCTAGAACCCTAAACAGGTTCTAGGGTTTCTCCTTCTGTGATACATGTGTTGATTCAATTGTTCAAACCCTTTTATTGGTTTAAATCCTATGTTTTTATTTCAAATCTATTTTCAATTGAAGGATCGAGAGATGAAAATTGGAATAGGTTTTAGTTATTAATTGAAGGACCGAGAGGTGAAAATTGATAATAGGAAGTTAGGATTTAATACTTTTGATTATCTGTCCGACCAAGAAGATTTCAATTGTAGGATTAATCTGGATTTTTATGAAATTGATTAACTTTGTGTGTTTGAGACCGAGAGGAGATAACCACTAGTTAGTAATTTAGGATTTAATTGCCCGACCAAGGAATTAATTCCACATTAACAGATTTTCCACCAAAAATATCTTTTCTGGGTTTGAATATTTGTTTCTTGCATGTTGATCAGTTTGGTAGATTTCCCTAGAATCTGTGCTTTTTAATATTTGTTTTTATCTCTTTAATTTCTTTGTTTTGAAAACCCAAAACCCTTTTTAAATTGATTTACCCAAACAAGAGTTCTGAAAACCATCTCTAGTACATGAATCCCTTCGTAGCACTATCCCTGTGGGTTCGACAACCTTAGGGTTTTACAAATTTATTTGCTACTGTTTCTACAGCTATCAAATTG
>JAPKLW010009697.1:0-11981 GCA_026898455.1 Plectranthus barbatus | reverse complement strand
CTCTACGTGCCACTTTCCTCACATGGGATAAGATTACTATCCTCGGATGTCTGGATAATCTTGAGGTGCTCAAGCTGAAAAAGAATGCATTTATGGGGCCAACGTGGAATGTAGTCGAGGAAGGTTTTAAGCGTCTTGAATTACTATACATTGAAGACACAAATTTGATTAAGTGGGATGCTTCGCACAGGCATTACCCGAAGCTTAGAAGCCTTGTGCTGCGCAACTGTGAGAAGCTTAGTTTTATTCCTACTGATCTGGCCAACATAGAAAGCTTCCAAATGTTGGAGTTGCGCACTAGTAAATCTGCAGCCAACTCCGCCAGGGATATCGAGAAGGCAAAGGAGGGGAAGCACCCGCACCCTGCATTCTCCCTCTCCATTCTGTGACTGATCGTGTGAGTCATCTTTCATTTTAAACCCGAACTCCTTGTTAATTTGATATTCCTAACGTCAATCTATTGCCTCTTGCATGCAGCATTACACATTTTCTTTATTATTATTAATATTTTTTTTTAATAAGTGGAATCAAAAACTATAACTTCGTTGCAATGTTTGCATTGCAGGAGTAGCATGCAAATTACTGGTGCAGTCGGCCTCGCTTGAATAAATGCTGGACTTCAATTTGTTCTACTCATTATGCTCAATCTAGAGAGTAAATGCTGCAGTTCATTCTGCTTGCTATGCTGAACTCTCATATTATTATTGCATAAATTGTGTTGAATAATCACTTGTTTTATTTCACCTTTTTTTGTTTGTTGGACTCATTATGATATGCTACGATAAAAGGACTTCCAGAAAAGATAATGTATTTCTTTTGGAGATGATTGAAAAGTACTACGAGTTTCTATGTATTTTAATTTGAATTAGTGTTGGTTTTATTGGTTCTGCACTTATGTTGTAGCACTAGCACTGGAAAGAAAATATTTTATATATTTGAATGATTGACCCAATAATTTGGTGTTGTGAATTACAAATATTAAGAGGATTACAACTCAAATAAATGACCACTAACTATAATACTAAACGACCCATAATGTAAATGGAATCATGGGATAATTGGAATTGTAACAACAATGTAACAGCTTAAAGCTATAACGGCATTGACAACATTAACAACACATTAAAATTTTCAACACTCCCCATTAATGTGTTGTCAAATTCCAAGTGTAGCTCGGAGTTTGCAACCTCTCTCTTGGCAACATTTTGGTAAGAATGTCGGAAATCTGGTCTTCAAAACAAATGTACTTAATTTGTATTTCACTTTTTTCAATTGTTTCTCAAATGAAATAATGCTTGAGAGCAATGTGCGAGCTCGACTGTGTTGAACTGGATTCTTTGCCATTGCTTTAGCAAATCTGTTGTCACAACATAGCTTGGTTCCTTCCGGTTGAGCAATATACACCTCTTCCATCAACACGGCATTGAGGAAGACTGATTTGACGTCGAGTTGATACAACATTCATCCTTTGCTGGCAACAAGTGATATGATTGCATGAGTAACCGAAGAAAAAGTCTCCTCGCAGTCAATTCCAGCTTGTTGTGAGTAGCCTTTAGCAACAAGTCTTGTTTTGTTTCTTTGAACGGATCCATCTGGCTTATGCTTCACTTTGTAGATCCGTGTAACACCAATAACTTCTTTATCAATTGGCTCCCATGTTTGATTTTTCTCGATCACTTGGATCTCTTCATTCATGGATTTTCTCTATACTTCATCTTTGCATGCTTCAACATAGCTTTCTGGCTCAATAGAACAGAAGTTGCAAGTAGCATAAATATCATTCAGAGATTTATACCACTTTGGAGTTGAGCTTGAACTCGATGAGCCGGGTGAGTCCAGATATGGATGTTCCAGTAATTGTGTAGCATCAGTAGATGCTGGTGTAGTCGGCTCATCCTCTTCAACATCATCACTCAACACTAGTGGACTGAGATTGATAGGAACACCTTAAGCTTTCATCTCAACTCTGTTTTCTTCCTAATTCCACGTAGCATTTTCATCCACTTGAACATCATGGCTGATTATGACTTGATTTTCCTCCATGCTGAAGCATTTGTAGCCTTTACTCATCGTGTTGTAACCCACAAAGATACATCTTTCACTTGATTCATCGAGCTTTGTTCTTTTCACTTTTGGAACTTGGGCATAGCATACAATTCCAAACACCTTCAGATGCTTGACCGATGGTTTTCTGTTGCTTCAACATTCAAATGGTGTTCTGTTCAGTATAGCTTTGGTTGGGCACCAGTTTGAAACATAAAAATCAGTGTAGACAGCTTCCGCCCAAAATGTTTTGGGTAGCCTTTTAGCATGCAACATTGGTTTCGCCATCTCAACAATTGTTTGGTTCTTCCGCTCAATTACTTCATTTTGTTGTGGAGTATAACCGATAGTCAATTGTTGTTCCACACTTCCACCCCTTCATCTTCAAAAAATTTGTGGAACTCCTTCGAAGTGTACTCCTTTCCTCTATCACTTCTCAAGGTCTTGACAAAGCACCCACTTTGTTTTTCAACAAGGCACTTGAGTTTTTTAAATATTGAAAAGACCTCTGATTTTAGCCTCATGAAATAAACCCAAGTCATATTGGTGTAATCATCAATGAACAAGATAAAGCACATGTTCCTAGCATGAGATGTTGTGTTCATCATGCCGCAAACATCGTTGTGAACCAGCTCAAGCTTTTTCTTAGCTCTCCATGCTACTCCTTTTGGGAAAGATTGTCGGTGTTGTTTCCCGAACATGCATCCTTCACAAACATCATATTTTCCTTCAATTTTTGCCAGCCCATACACCATATTGTGATCAGACATATGTTTATGGCTATGATAGTTCACGTGACCAAGTCGTTAATGCCACAACATTGACTCATCAGTAACAGCAGTGCCAAATGCTGATGCTTCAGTATGACATGCAACACTGGATGTTGTTGCTGCAGCATAGCTGATGCTTACAACAAAGTTTTGGTTCACCATATTGATCTTGGTAAACACCATCGTCCTGATATTTTTGTCATAGATCGTGCACTCTTTGTTGCTGAAGTCAAGCCTGTAGCCATTCTCCAAAAAATGTCTAAGGCTAAGCAAGTTTTAGGTTCAAGCTAGACACATATAGAACATTGGAGATGTAGCTTGTTAGGAATAGTGTTAGAAATATTATAACCCCTTGATCTCAATTGTATGTATTTTAATTTTGGTGCATCAAAGCTTAGTTAAACTAGTTTCTAGAAACTTAGAATCGTGTCAAAATGTAAAAGTTCTGTATAGAATACATTCACTCGATTTGAAATAGAACTAGAAGAAATGATCGAACAATGCTGAAGGAATCAGCATATAAGAAGATTGTTGAAGATACTAGCAAACATTGAAAGGCAAATAAACACATGAAGAATGCTGGAAGCACTCAGAGGAATGCTGAAGAAGTGAAGCAAGCTGTTGCTGAATCTCAGCAGGACCGCTGAGATATCAGCAGACTATCAACTGCCAGCAAACGCATAACAACAATCAACATACACACAAAGTCGTGAAATAGAAGGATTAAAATCATAAGGAAACCCGACGAATAAGAGAGAATTAAAAACAACAGACAAAAAGAAGGTTTCCAGATCCAAACTAAACGATCCATTCTGACAAAGACGACTAAGATAAGGTGAAAACCAATCAGAAACAAAGGAGACCTGAAGAGTCTCTACACTTCGCAGAAGAAGAAGGACGAAGATAGGCTAGCAGACACTCTGTGTCTAACGGATAAGATTCAAACAACCATTTTAATTTTCACCTATAAATAGGTGATATGGAAATGAGTTTGAGAGGTTCGCTAAAAATCTACAACAGAGAAACTAGAAAGATCATAATACTCTCAATCTCACTAGAACTCACATCCAAGCATACATTTGATCGAGGCTTTGCATAAGCTTTTGAATTTAAAGCTCGAGACCTTTGAAGGTTACATTTAAGGTTAACTTTGGGATTCTTTCTATCCTAGAAAGAATCTAGCAGTCACTTTGCTCTTCAAGAGTGATTATCACGGGCTACTGCCCAACAAGGAAAGGTTCTGAGAGGAACTATAAAACTCCCATGATCGACGTCCGAGGAGAAGGGAGGTTTGTCCTCACTCTAAGTAGTGTCAAATTGAAGATTGAAGACCAAGATACTTGAAGGTGCGCGCTGACCAGACGGAGGAGCTGCTCAATGTTAGAGATCAAGTCTGACCGTGTAATCAATCATTAGTGATTTTTCAGTCAAAAGGACTGAAGAGCGGACATAGAATATTTGTTCGAACCACAATATATCCCGTGTTCATTTACTGATTTTATTTCGTTACGTATTGTTTATTTTGAAACTCAATACATCTTGTGTTGGAGTATAATTTGGAATAAATCTAACGAATACTCGAGCTTAAACATGCTTGACAAACACTTGCTAAGTCGAGACCTTAGTAAGATAAGTGCAAGATATTGTTAAACAAGTAAGATTTATACTGAGCTCCAGTCTGTTTGGATCTTCTTGAGCATCTAGACTGATTCTTCAGTTTGTCTTTGATTCAGCTCCAGCTTACAACTCGATAAGAAAGACCTTACAGGACTTTACATTTTGAACCCATACTGAAACTTAATCTAGAGACTTACTAAGATGACTTTTACACTTTGACCCACCAAAATAAAATAAAATAAGAAAATTTCTAACAAATTTCGTAACAAATTAATATGCCACTTCTACTTTTATAACAAGTCAAGAAAAATATTAATTAGAATATGTCGCGCCCCCTGACATGTGCGTAAAATGACCCTCATTTCGATGTTTGTGCATGCTTGTTTGCACTCATTTTACTCCCATATCATATGTGTTTGTATTCTTTTTGTTGTATTTTCGTGTTTTTGTGTTTCTAATGGTGTAGGTTAGGTTTTGAGCATCATTCAACATTTTTGGCTTGATTTTGGAGGAAAATTGCCCGATCTTGTAGAGATCGGTCGATCTGGGCTAATCAGAGAAGAATTTTGGCCGATCCAGTAGATTTCGGTCGATCCTGGAGTTCAGAGGCAGATTTCGGGCGATCTGTGCAGTGCTCGGCCGATCTGCTATTTTAGAGGCAGATTTCGATCGAGTTTAGTCTATCTCGGCCGATCCTGTGCACGCTGAGAGATGGTTTCTTCGTTTTTGGACATCCCGGGTGATCTCGTTTCATTCTGGGCGATCCGAGGCTCTATTAGCTCACTATAAAAGGGGGAAAAGCGATTATTTTCAGAACTTTTGCCAAATTTACACCAAATCCTCCTAAATTCTCTCTACAATTCCAACCTCCATCACTCACCAAACCTCACCCAATGTGTCAAGGAGCTAAACTATCATTCCTTGGTGAAGATTCGAAGGATTCGACGGTAGATCAAGTCCAAATACTCAGATCGAGAGAAGAAATCCTTGTATTTTCCTTTGAAATGGTTTGTTGTCAAATTCAATTTGTAATGAACCAAATCTTAGGTATGATGTTCTAATCTACTTTGGATGTTGAATTGAATAAGAATGTGTGAGAATTGAGTTGATTTGATGTTGTTAACTTCCCTATTTGAGATTGATTCATGCTAGATTGCATTTTATTCACCTAGGTGTAGGTATGAGCCAATCTAGGTGATAGTTGATGCGATTATTGCAGCCATTATGCAGATAAAAGTGTCGAGAATAGCATGCTTTCATATATTTTTCTATCCAATCCATGTGCGGAGAGAACATAAGATGTTGATTTACGAGCTTATGGAGTGAGTTTGGAACTTATAACGTAACTGTTTGTAGTTTCGAGCCTCATCAACGGCCAATTCGCCGTAACAAGGGATTGGCTAGGGTAGGGTAATAGTCTATCTATCTAGGGATTAAAAGTGTTTGCATCTCGATTAGACTCAATTGGAACCATTTGCATTTGATTCAACATCTATTCTATCTCTAGTAAGTTTATTTGTGTTCCTTGTTCTACCGAGCTTTGTTGATATTGAGACATTGATTTTCTTTATATTTTGTTGCTTGATGAATGTGTTTAATGTCTCTTTTAGATAGATTGAATTTGAGCTTAGGAATTAGAACATACACAACGATTTGCACTTGCTTATCTATAAGAAGCCACATGATTAGGTAGTATTCTGAAAGGGCGAAGTAAGAAGTTCCTTGGATTGATATTTTTATTACTTGTTTGACCTAGATTTGAGTGATCAATTTTACCGTCATCACCCCTAAACCGTCCTACGCGTCAGCCCATGTACGACACAATGCACGCTAAGGGAGAAGTCATATTTTATAAATATTTATCAAAATAAGCAAGTTGCAAGATTCATACGAAATGGAATCGATTTTGAATTCTAATATGCAGCGGAAATTTCTAAGTCAATAATCATTTTAAGCATAATCGAATAAACATAATATCATGCTTAAAATTGCAAGATGAAGAAAATCAAGAATAGCCAACCGGCCTTACAACAATCGCAATATCGATTCAACCTTTTTTCCAAATACCCCAAATGAAATTGAAAATATGTATGAAGATATAACTCGTAGCATCGATACTGTAAACACAACAAGACAAACATGTGGGTGAATCAAAATAATTTATCAAGTGCATGAGAAGCAATTCCTTAAGATGAATATGAAAGAGTCACATGTTCGAATTAATTCAAGAAGGATCATATTTAGATTTATTACATGTCATAGTTCAAGCGACTTCAAAGAAAGGATAAGGAATTCGAATTTTATTACAAACCAACAAACATAAGTTTAACAAGAAGGAATCCATATATCGAAACCATCCTGGATCCCCTCACCATAATCCACCTTCATTACATCACTCGGTACCTACACATAGGGAAAACATACATAGGAGCTAAGTACACGGATGTACCCAGTGGACTCGGCGATCCGAAAACAATTACATAAGTAGATACTCATGAAATACACAGCACACTCATGCATTATACAAGGTTTTCGTTAAATGACTTGCACATGCACAAAACAATTTAACTTAAGGGGATCCCCACTCATTAAGCACCACATAATCAATCACAACCATCACACCACAATATTTCATCATACTCCGATAATCATTTTAAATTGTAAGTGTTAGGAATATTGTTAGATATATTAAACCCCTTGGTTGTCAATATTTTTGTAATTATGTTTTGGTGCATCAAAGCTCAAGCTTATCTAGTTCTAGCAACTTAGTATCGAGTTAAATGTAAAAGTACTGTATAGGTCATATATACTCGAGATGAAATAGAACTATAAAAGAATAATCAAAAATATTGAGGGAATAAGTAGACTTGGTGATTGATGAGGATTGCTGAAGAAGCCAGTAAAGGCTAGCAAATACGGAGAAATGCTGAACGCACTTAAGAATTCTGAAGAAGTAACTCTAACATAATCCGAATATCTTAGCAAAGACTGCTGAGATGTCAACCGTATGCCAACCACCAGCAAACGCTCAACAACAATCAAGAGAAGCATACGAGTCGTAAATCAGAAGGATCCAGATCATAAGGAAACCTGATGAATCATATAATAGAATAATGATCAGACACAACGGAGGTTTCAAGTTTAAACAAAAAGATCCGTTCTGACAAAAACGGCCACAGATAGAAGCTACACCAATCAGAGACGAGGAGACTTGAAGAGTCTCTGTCCATTGCAGAAAAAAGGAAGAACGCAGATAGGCTAGCAATGCCTTTGAGTGTAACGTATAAGATTCAAACAGCTGTTTGAATCTTCACCTATAAATAGATATCATCCTAAATTAATTCAAAGGTTCGCGAAATTCTACTAACAGAGATAACAAGAGAAGACCGAATCACTCTCTACATTACGCGAACTCATCTGAACTAGTACATAAATGAAGTTTTTTCACAAGCTATCATACCTGAAGCTCGAGACCTGTGAAGTTTAGCTTCCAAGGTTGTTTTTGGGATTCTTTCTATACTAGAAAAGAATCTAGCAGTCACGTTGCTGTGCAATCATGATTATTACGGGCATCGCCAACACAAGGATAGGTCCTGAGAAGAAATATAAAACTTCCAACAGTCGACGTCCAAGGAGAAGGGAGGTTTGTCCTCACTCTACGGAGCGACAAGGTGTAGATTGAAGACCGGAGTGCTTGAAGGTGTGCGCTGACCAGACGGATGAGCTGCTCAACGTTAGAGATCAGGCCTTACTTTGTATTCAATCGTCTAGTGAATTTTCAGTCGGAGGACTGAAGAGTGGACGTAGAACAATTGTTCGAACCACTATAAATCCTTGTGTCCTTATTGCTTTATTTCATTATATTGTGTGTGCATACATTAAAACTCAACACATCAAGTGTTGTAGTATAAACTGCAATTGATCTAACAAATATTGGAGCTGAAACATGTTTGATAAATACTTGCTAAGTCGAGACCCTAGCAAAATAAGTGCAAGATTGTATTAATACTTCCACTACATATATAAACACTCTAATCGGGGACCAACAGTAAGATAGGAGTGGCCCCTCACTATCTACCTGTAAGGTTCATTTTTCCCTTACATAACAGACTAATGCAATAGGTTTAATTTCCACGAGGGTAGCTACTCCCCGATCCAACATTCTCCATATAATATCATCACCAATCAATTACCACCATCATGCTTCACAATCAATCATACATTGTCAAAATATTTTACGGTGTATCATGCTTTAAAACAAGAAATTTCATTTAAAAGAGCATTTTGCAAATCACGTTTTACACAAAGTAGTGTCCACCTTGTTCTTTCGAAATTCCCGATTACTTCGTACCACTAGATGAAGTAATGAGTTACTATTGATCCTTAAACTCAAAAATCTATTTGAAACTTATATTTCAATAAATATGCTTAAAATGTTAATTATGAGTTATGCATGACATTTTAATTATCAAGTAAGGTTCTTAAATTCCTATAATCCTATCTTATTGATTTTATTTCCCATGATCTTTACCTAGCTTACTTTAATTGGATTAATCTAGTGTTCTAGCTTACTTTTTCTTATTATTGAATAAAATCACTACTTTGACTGTTATTTATTAAAATGCAATGCCTATTATTCTCTAGCTTTTAAATGTACAAAAATATTTTTTAAAACATTTTGATGGATTGAAAACATGCATAATGATCCTATAATGTTTCATATAAAATCTGGAAATTACTTAAAGATTTTCTAAGTTAAAGATTTAATTATACTTTCTAGAAAATGGAAATTTTCAAAGTAACAATATTTTAGTTAGGAGTATAATTTGGGTTTGATTTTCCATGTATAAAAACTATATTTTAAGGTGAACAACATCAAATTGACGGTTCTTTAAAATGGTTTTTCGTTTAGAAATGATGAGGCAAAACTTTTAAGATTTTCTGTTTAATTTCCTATACGAACAACTTTTCTACCATAACTTCACGAATTTTTAATAGTTTTTTTCTATAATGAATTTATGCATGGATTTTATATAGCTTATACTTAAGGGTGTCTAGGTTGTATGCTCGAAAATTAGGATTTTTCAAGTCTTACAAATATCATTTCAAAATTGATTAAGTTCAAGTGTCACAGCTAGCCACATTTTATTCTAGAAAAAATTAGATCTACAACACCTTTTAAGGTGATTCCAAATCTCAATTACTCCTAACTCATCCTAGTTTCATATATATTATTCCCAGCTCAAAACAGAGTCATTAGCTATGACTGTCATGATTGAATTTGTTGGAGAGCAACAGGGAATTTCCAGCTTCTAGTTATTCTTTCACATTTTCTTCATGTATGTCTCTATATGGTATCTGGGCTGTATATATCCTAATTCCAGACTTTAGTGTGATGGTTAACATCCCCTACACATAAATATTCATCAAGCTCATCATAGATCATCCCCATGCATTGCCTATATCATGCTTTAATGTCCACTATGCTACAAATATCCTCATTTAAGCATAATATATTTGTTTCTCAACCAAATGCCATAAAATTTTAAATGGGTGTTCTTGTTCTTACATGCAACCATCTAAACATGAAGTAGGAAGTATAAGGAGTGTAGAAAACATCTGCTTGAAATGAAAAATTCCCAGAAATTGCCTCCTTGAAATCGACAATGTAGCTCTTCTAGCTTTGAATCTTCTAGCCTTCTCCCTTCTCGTTGTCCTTATATCTTCAAGATTCCGGCCTCTAGCTTCAAACCTTGCCTTGGTCGATTTTATGAGGTGTGAAAATGATGGCGCTACTTTGCTAGTCGAATAGAGAGGGTAGAGAGGAAGGGTTTGGTGTGAATGGATGGTATTATTGGAGAACTTCTATGGTTGTTCTTGGTGTTTTAATGGAGTTTCTCTAGGCTATTTTCCAGAGAATGATGAAGAAAAAGGTGAATGGAGGTGATGGAGATGAATTTGTGTCGTTGCAAGCGGTGGAAGGTTGAGTGTACTACTTCATTTCTTGCAATTCCCCACATTTGTAATGATATCCCCCCAGCTTTTACATTTATGCCCTTAATTGATTGATTTACGTTTCCTTTGTATCCATTCCTTCTAGAAGGCCCCCACTAGTTAATCTCCCAAATTATTACATGCTAGATTACTTGGCAATAATCCCTCTCTCTAGCTTTATTTTCTTTGATAAGTAAACTATGGTGGTTATTAAATTATAATCTATTAATGGATTCGAGAATTTTTATGTGTGGTACGAGTATTTTTAATTTCTCATGATGTCGCATAGGAATTTTGAATCGAGTCGGTCGGACATCATATCATCTTTCGACATTTTTAACATACTTATATGTAAGGTCAATTTCTCCATTTAATTCCTTTGCCTAAATAATAGTAAGTTAAAAGCTGGAATTAATTTCTAGAAACTTTAACGAAGATACGTGCTCGTGGTACAACTCGGATGCTTCGTGCTATTGCTTCATAATTAAATCGGTCATCCATATACACATATATACTCAACTGGGCCGAAAATTTTAGAATAAATAATAAATAAATTTGATTCAAAATTTGCCTCGTAGGTACTATCAAATATTTGCTCGTCGTTGGATGTCGTAGCAATATTTTCCGACGAATTATATATCTCGTATTGATAATTAATTTAGAATTAGGTAATTAATTTCCAAGGTATAGTGTATTGCATAGTTGGCTAATATAATTATTTAGATTTTGGCCATTCTAATTTATTTATATGGATTTTGAATAAAAAACCCAAATTAGGAATGTAGTATCTTTATTTAATTGGGTCCATAAGCCCGTTTTTTTAAATAAATAAAAGTTGGGCTGGGCTTAAATAATTTGGAACAATTACAGTATAATAGTGAAATTAATCGATGCTGGGTCAAATAAATTATACCGATAAGTTATCCATCGTCGTTCACAATTAATTAATGTTTAGGTATTTTTATTTTCTTTACCTTCAAACGAAAGTTATCTCATAGTGGCGATCAAATAATAATAATAATAATAATAATAATAGTACTCAGAGACTTTCCATTTGCGCTTTGTGTTTTTGATCGTGTCGAAAATGTGCGGAAAATGTGGGTGTTACATAATAATCTCTCTGTCCCACCTCAATTGTCACCTTTTCCTTTTTTGTCCGTCCCATTTAATTGTTCTCTTACCTAAAATGAAAAGTTATTACTCACTCACTAATAAAATACTTATTTCTTCCATCTCTACTCGCATCGGTTATTTTGCCAAAATCCTAAAGGGACAAATAAACCGGGACTGAGGGAGTATATTTTTATTGTCAAAGATTCTTATACTGTTGGAGGAATGATTGGTGGATAGTGCAATGACATAAATGCATCTTAATTTATAAAGAAGGGGAAAAATTAGAACAAGAGGAAGTACTGAGTAATATTATTCCAAATTCCATCAAATAAAACATATAAACATTAAGTAGACAGTTAAATCTCTTTAATTTTGGTAGGATCATGATCATTGCTGCAATGTCAATCATCTTAAGCTTCAAACAAATTACTCATCAATCCAACC